>JALIZH010012452.1:0-216438 GCA_030522465.1 Rhipicephalus appendiculatus
TAAAATTCTAAAAGCGTGATAAAATTGTCAACGTTTATGCCTGCTGAGTTCTGGAAGTCCTGTTGATTAGTTTCACTGATTTTATCCCGTACAGCAGCTAGCAAACCATCACGTGGAAGAGAATAAAACAAATCTTCTACGTCTACAGAAAACGCCGTTACACTGTTTCCATTCGCGACACAAAGACCGCTTAGTTGATTCACGAATTCATCAGAACTTTTCACTAAGTAAGGGTCATTCAACGGAAGCTTCTTCAAATGTCTTTGCAAAAACCTTCCGACATGCAACTGCCACGAAGCTTTTTCGGACACAATTACCCTTAACGGGTAGGAGGGTTTGTGCGTTTTACACGTGAAAAACACGTCAAGGAACCCACACTCTGCCTTGCTCGTGATCTTCTTTAAATGATCCAGATTAAGCTCACCAAGTAGCTTTAGAGCTACCCTCCTTTGCTTCTTTGGATCAAAGTTCACTGCCTTAAAGTTCTTCGCGATGGCTTCGCCGGCCTTTTTCTTCCAAGAGGTTTTCCGGTAGCAAAACAAACATTCCTTCTTTGTCAGATTGGAGGATATTCATGCTGTTGCTCTTCAACCACGACACCACATGCCTGAACGGTGACTTGGGTGCGTTCCGGGGATCACATTCTTTATGACACAGTCGACGCCTTCTTTGGTTGCATGGTCCCTTTCTTGTTCGTCGACCTTGTCTGCCATATCTCTAGCCATGGCCAAAAACTGCTGCCCTGATAATTGCGGTTCATAACTGAATTTTGGCCCCTTGCCTAAAACAGCCTTCACGTCACTGGGAACAACCGCTCCACCCAAAATGGTGACGTTATCGTTAGGTTTAGGTTTCGGATCCGGTTTCCGAAAGGAAAGTCTGATGCGCTGCCACAAAAATTTTATCACGCTTTTAGAATTTTATCTGAATTCGACAGCCATTAATCACAATGGAACTTTTTATATTCAACGCACCGGCATTTGTATTGGATCATCCATTGCGCCTATTCTCAGTGACATATTTTTATCTAGTGTTGACAACCGTATTTGCGCAGCGTTAAATGACTCTCCAGTAACTGGCATTTATCGCTACGTTGACGACTACCTCATTCTTTTGAAGAAACGTCCGGGTTACTGTTTTGATGACGAAGTCCAACGTATTCTGGGCATTTTTTAGGATGCATGGAGGGGGACTGAAGTTCACTTTTGAAACGCCTAAGGATAATAACATTCAGTTTTTAGACATTAATATTTCCTTTCATGCGTCTAATGAACATGTCTGCTGGGCGTATTTACCTAGATCTAAGAAAGGCATCCTTCCGTATGATAGTGCTCATTCCAAGCTTGTAAAAAGGGGAGTCGCCATCACTTGCGTACAAAGTGCAATTAACAAATCCTGTGAGCACCAAATGAAGGCTAGTCTAATGCAACAGACCGAACGACTCAAGTTATTTGGCTATCCAGCTCCCGTCATCACAGCTGTGTGTGAAACTTTTGTACAAAGATTAAAACGTTCAGGAAGAAAAAACTGATGAGCAAGAAAAAGACAAAAGACCGTTTCACGTGATACCGTATGTACATAGGTTATCGCATAACCTGAAGAAAGTGGCCAACAGGCACCAAGTTAACCTGGTATTTTCCGCTCCCCGTAAACTTTCAACACTGTGTAATGCCATGAAAGGTCGTAAGCCAATGCTATGTACTACTAACCATGAAACAAAATTCACGAAGTGCACCTCTGATGTTGTTTATGAGATACCATTAAGTTGTGGGAGAGTGTACATCGGACAAACTGGGCAATGTTTTAATGATAGGGCTAGGCAACATAAGAACAATGTAAAAAATGGCTATGGCAGCCACCTAGCCTTCCACTGTAAAAAATGCGCATGCACACCCATGTTCGCGGACACCAAGTTTTTGACGTTTGGAAAATCAAAAAAAGAAAGAGAAATCGTGGAAGCGTACTTCATTAATAAAGCTGGAGATAAGTGTGTCAGCGCGGCGTCACTTAGTTTAACTACTCATGAGAGATGTTTTCTCGATAAACACCTGCTAGTATAGCAACACGCATGCCCGCAATCGTTGATTATTTGTGGCGTTTATGTGACAAAGCGTTTTTGGTGGCATAGCTATAAGTGGTGATCTTTTCAATAAACATTCAGTTGGCAGTACAGCGCTAGTCCTGTTGTGTGTGTTTCTTGTCGTTCGTTTTTTTCGCGCTGCTTCTATTTATCCGTCCTCTAGGTTTGTTAAGTCCCAGTTAACTGTAGCGCAATTTTGCGCCCAACATAGGTGATTTCATTGTAAGCACCGACCGGAATATTTCCTGGTAAGCTAAAGATAGCCAGGGTCTCAATCATTCACAAAGGTGTTAATGAAAATGGCTTAAATAATTATAGGCCGATATCTGTCTTGCCCATATTCTCAAAAGTTATAGAAAGACTCTTATACGTCCAAATCTCAAACATTTGCAGCCAAGAAAATATAACAATAAAACAGCAATGCGGTTTTAAGAAGAAAAAAGTACAGAGCAGGCTTTGCTGTCTATCGAGGACAAAATAGTAGATAATTTTGAGCAGAAATCTTGCACGCTTGGAATATTCCTAGATTTAAAAAAGGATTTAGATTCGATCAAACATAAAATTCCCCTGGTGACATTAAATCAATACAGCATAAGATGTATTTCCCTCAAATTAGTGGGCAATTATCTAACAAATCGATTTCAGTATTGTGACACGCAGCACGCAGAATAAAAAATGGATAAAATTAAGTACATCGTCCCTCAGGGATCTATATTAGGCCCACTCCTGTTCCTCTTATATGTAAATGATATTGTTAATATACCAATAACTCCAGACATGGTTTTATACGCCGACGACACAAACGTTTTTTTTTTCCAGGGAAAGGTATTGACAGCTTAGAAGAACAAGCAAATAGATGACTTAAGCACCTATCAGTATGGTTGATAGCAAATAAGCTTGAATTAAGCACCAAAAAAACAAAATATGTTATCTTTTGGCCAAAAAATAAAAGTATACCCCGTGGCATTCAAGTAAAATTTCGAGGGGATTTTATTGAACGGGTCACAAGCCAAAACTTTCTTGGTATTATTTTTCATGAAATACTGGACTGGACAGATCACATAAACAAAGTTCGCACTGCTCTTTCGCGCTCAATTGGTCTAATCGGGAAAATGAGACGTTTTTACCAATTTGGGTAACCAAGCAACGGTATTATTCTTTAGTATACTCGCGTACCCATTACTGTTTATGAATATGGGGAAATACTACTAAAACAAACAAAGAATGCATTCACAAACTACCGATAAGAATAGTACGAATAATCGTAGGGGTTTGTTCTAGAACGTAGCCTAGTCCGCTTTTTCGCAAACACAACATATTAACGTTTGAGAACATCCTGAAAAAATATCGATGATCATATGTTATCAATTGAAATTGAACGCGGTTGCATTTCAGGATGTATATTCTCGAAGACAGTATACATATAGCTTTAGACGCATAACATACTGCAGCGGAAGAAAACGAACAAACTACGGTACACAAATACTAGAGAACATGATCCCTGAACTATAGAATCCACATACTGCAATTACCACCATAGTGAAAGAGAGCCGCTCAGTGATGGCGTTTAAACGCAAAATACACATCTAGTAAATCTTCAAAAACATTTTTTTTCTCTCCCTATGACGTCACTCTGGTTGTCATTAAACTTGACTTGTATAAATATCTGTCACATTTTAATGTAGTGAGTTGTAATAGCATGGCTTGTTATTCAAAAAGTGTGGGTATTTCTACGCATGCCTTGTTTTGTGTCATTGAAAAAAGAATATTACACTATACTGTTGCTATAAACTGAGCCGTCAGACAGGTCTAGAAGTATAAATGTTCTGCTAACAATGTTTCATAAACAGTTATAAAAATTGTGTAACTGTGGCTGCTGCTTTGTTTAATATTTTTTAACATGTGTACATTACTGCTCCTTGTGCGCCTTATTGATTGGGACGGGTTACGACACCTTGTCAGGCATTAATTTGCCTTTTTGCCAACCTTGTCCCTTACATGTCTACACTGTACTCTGTAACTGATTTGTGATTGATTGATTGAATAAACAATAGAATTTACACTGATTAAGAATTATATACAACCTTGCAGACCCTGCCAAAATCTATCAGGTCATGACGTTTGGTGAGCTAATTTTTTAGGTATTTGCGTGTTTGCCCGCTTGCCAAATGTCTTCTCGCTACGAGGGTGGTTATTTACGAATTGTGATAGAGCAATTTATTAATGTGAGACAAATCATTTTTTTTCTTGATGGTCTCTTTATTAGGCATCTTAGCTAGTACTTGCGCATGTTGCTATCTCGGCAGTTTTTAACACCAAAGTGTTTTATTCCGGGGTCCACGAAGACTTCACTGACGTATTTCCGTCACGCATATGACGTTGTTAAAAGGTACACGAACACAGTACAAGGAAAGAAACCAGAAGAAAAAGTTACGCGAATTTGAAAAAGCCCAGTAATCAAACCCACGACCTCTTGGTCCGCGGCGAAACAAAGCGGGCGGTTAACCGACTGCGCCATCGGCGCATTTGCGAAGAGTCCTTCAGATGCGCCATCTATATCTAACATTCCTTCGCTCTATACCTGTTTTCTTCGTTTGTCGGGCTGGTGCTGCCGCCTAAGAGCGTAGAACGGAAGTACTGCATTATGCCACTAAATAACACCGACAGAGAACGCTGCGGTAGCCTCAACACTACGGCGCCTCGATGCCAGTATTCAAACGTACGCTGGCATCAGAGCACCCTACCAACGCCGCCTAGGTGCCGTTGGCCCTACTTGAAACAAAGTTCAGCGTGGCCTCCACAATGCGCTCCGATAAAGCTTCCGGAGCTAATTTCGGAGGCCACAAATGGAGGCGGTAATTGCGACACGCTCTACGCCCTGATTGAACTCGGTGAGACGCAGTTACGTGCTTCGTCTTTCGCGGTGTGTTAGCTTGTGCAGCGTAGTGCAGCTTCCATATGCACCAATAGCGTATCTCTGTAGTCTACTGTTACGAAAGCGATGGCATCGAGTACTAGAACTGCTGCATTAAGCGCCGACGAAAGACAACGGCATCAAAGAGCGAATGTCGTGCGAGTGAGTTTGGTGCTGCGACGGCCACGACAGGGGCGAGCGGAAAGCCTTCGCATATTCACGGTTTAAGCTGAGAACTCTGCCTCTCGCGTTTGTGAAGTTGAGCGCATCGCGAACCAACTGTCTACCATACAGACACCGAAGCAGGACCGAAATCTTCGCCGAAGCAACCTACCAGCATGACGCTGCTCGCCAACGCGACGCCGCATGCCAAGCACATCCACAGGATGGTCACCGACCCGCAATCACGCACCGTTCGCTGCAGCAGACCGTGAGTTGACAAAACAATTGAGTGAAAACCCGTTCGCTTCCGCTTGCACAGTTTGTGAACGCCTGCGATTCAAGTGTGATTTGCGCGGTGCTCTGGTGCGTGCAATGCAGTGTCTCCGGAAAGTGTATCGCGGTCGCGAGTGATTGGTTGTCGTGGAGAAGATGTGCCACCAGACGTGAACATGGGTGCATCAACATATAAGGGTGCTGTAGCCACTACCCAGGCAGCACGCCGGCATTGGACCGATCTCAGCCCAACATCGGCAAACGTCGGCGGCAATATTGGCCCCATGTCGGCCTGGTTTGAAAATTGTTGCCCTACAATTCGGAAACTGTTCGAATAGTATTCAACTAGTATTGGTATTCGATTCAGTGTCATCGCTATTCGGTTCGTACTCGATTCGGTTTTAAAATTGAATATTCACGCAACCCTTGGTCTCTGTGGACACCTCAAGTTGAACTTAAGACAGCGCACAGACACGAAAACGAAAGAAAAAGGAAGGAACCGACCACAAGAGCGTGACTATCAACTGAATTTTTTTTATTCAACACACACACATATATAAGCACAGATGAGCGTCACATGGTGCAACATATGAGTATCAAGGCTACACTTTTGTGACACCATGCGCCAGTTAAGAACCTCAACTTTGGCACACAAACAGAATGTGTGCGTGTTTCCTGTTTTTTAATTTTAAGGCGAAAGCCTTTAATGTCTCATGCTCACGTCCGTCCGGTGTCCGTCCGTCCGGTGTCCATCCGTCCAGTGTCCGTCCGGCGTCCGTCCGTCCGTCCGTCCGGCGGTAGTGCTGGTGGTGTGCGTCCTCACCACCCTTACTGCACATGCGCAAACCCTCCCCACGCACCTCCTCTGCTGTGCTTCCCTTCTCTTTCCTCTAGGTATCCCTCCCGCCCGCGGCGTTTACACACCCATTGCGCATGCGCGTCCCCTCCCCCCCTCTCTCCTCTAGGCATCCCTCCCGCGGCGCTAACACCCCCCATTGCGCATGCGCGTCCCCTGCCCCTCCCTCTCCTACGCTTCGCCCTCTCTCTCCTCTAGGCATCCCTCCCCGCGGCGTCTACACCCCTCACTGCGCATGCGCGTCCCCTCCCCCCATCTCTCTCCTCTAGGCATCCCCCCCCGCGGCAACCACACCCCCCAATGCGCATGCGCGTCCCCTCCCCCCTCTCTCCTCTCCTACGCTCCCCCCTCTCTCGCCACGCAACGCCGACGCAGGCAGCGTCTGCTAGCGAGTTTCTTGGTTGAAAAAACCGACTGATCGCGCTGCACAACCGTTCACTGGCCACCCCGTATATATGGCAATGGATCTTGACCTGCAAGGTGGTGCCGGTGGGAGATTTCTCCTCTGCGTTGCCGAACGATGAAAAATTCGCAGCGCGCGCTTTAACTAAAAGCGAACTGCGGGTCTCTGTGTCCAGTCCGAGTCTTCTGTCTCTCATTGCCCAGCAGCGATTGGGATGTTCCAGTAGGAAACAACCGTCCATCACTGCGTGCTTTGCGCCCCCCAGGTTTCTCTCCTGTGCAACGCTGCGATGAGCGCCAGCGTCAACGCCACCGCCAGTGTAAGCGTTAGCGCCCGCTGCTTCACATCTACACATGGTTCCCTTTAGCGGTGGATGGTGTAATCTTTAAGGCGAAAGTCTTTAATGTCTCATGCTCACGTCCGTCCGGTGTCCGTCCGACCTTCGTCCGGCGTCCGTCCGTCCGTCAGTCTGTCTGTCTGTCTGTCTGTCTGTCTGTCTGTCTGTCTGTCTGTCTGTCTGTTCGTCTGTCCGTCTGTCCGTCCGTCCGTCCGTCCGTCCATCCATCCATCCGTCTGTCCGTCCGTCCGTTCATCCGTCCATGTCCGTCCGTCCGTCCATCCGAGCTCTGGCACTGAGCCAGGTGGCCGCCGGGATGCGCAGACGGACGCCGGTCGCGTCGGACTCTATAGCGCTCGCGCTTTGCTTGCGTAGCGTCACTGTGACCAGAGTTTGCAATCATTCTGACCGACGCCGTCTCAATGGACCCAGGCGTTCACGGAATACACTTTCCAATTTACAAAGGGTCCGTCAACTTAAGAGCTGGAACGCGGATGGCGTTTGCACGATGCGCAAAGCGCGAGAAAATACTAACGCATGCGAACGGAGGAAGATGAGTCTCGCGTCTCGCTGCGATTCGCGGTAAAAAATTAAAGAAGAAAACACGCACCCATTCGGTTTGTGTCTTATGCCACTGAGTGTAAAAGAAAAAAAAGACATGGCATAATCAGTGGAATGGCCACACGCTTTCGCCGAACACACTTTGGAATGTACAAAGTGTCCTTCAATTTTGGCTAAGGTCTTGAACAGGCTACTGGATTAGCTTAACATAAAATGAGGTTCACTTTTTTAACCGCGAATCGCAGCGAAACGCGAAACTAGTCTTCCCCCGTTCGCATGCGTTTTATCTTCTCACACCTTGCGCATCGTGCAAACGCCATCCTCGCCTAATTTGACGGACCCTTTGTAAATTTCAAAGTGTGTTCCGCGAACGCCTGTGTCCATTCGGATGACGTCACTCAGAATGGAACGCGATTCGCGCGTCTCCCTCTTTGCATGACTGGAAACGCTGGGTACAGCGACGCTACGCAAGCAAAGCGCGATCACTGTTGAGTCCGACGCGACGGGCGTTCGTTTGTGCCCCCCGGCGTCCACATGGCTCCGTACCAGGGATCGGACGGAGGGAAGGACGGACGGACACGGACGGACGGACAGACGGACACACGGATGGACGGATGGACACGGACGGACACACTCTCAATCTGGATCCACATAAGATCCACTTAGTAGCTGGAACTTGTTTGCAAAACGTTCCAGCTATATATTTGGAACTGTTCCACGTATTTTCAGAAATAGATGGAACAGTGCCCCACTTATTTTTACTAAATAATTTTGTGGATCGTCGTTCCACATAAGAGCATAAGGAACCCTGTTCCAAATAAAAGAGTTGTTTCAGTTACTGCAACGCTGATCCACATAAAATAGTGATGGCTATATCCGGTATGCCATTACAGGTACTTTCAGACCTGCTTTTTATATAAAGTAATGTTCTAGTAGAGAGTTAGGAAGCTGTCTATGGGTTCACACTTCTGCAATATTTTTGCTTTCCCCTGTCAGTACAAACTGAGGTCATATGCCAAGCTGTCTTGGCATGCCGCCTGCGGTGATACCAACAATTGGAAAGTATAATTTTTAGCAGCAGTGTGGTCCCCGAAAAGTTCCCAACAGTTTCCTATTAGAGCACAGTCCTATGTAAAAGTAGGTTTGAGGTACCTGGAATGGCAGAGTGGAAACCTTGGCTTGGCCTGCCGGATCCTGTTCTGGCATTTAGCTGCATGTAAAAGAAACAAGGTACATAAATGAAACAAATTATCACATTGCTTTTCAAAATGGGTTAACTTTATTGAGGGGCAGTATTGTGTACACTGAAGACATGTCCATTTCAAATTTCATAGAAAATGACAAGTTAAAAATATTAAAAAAGTTGGTAATAAAAATGGCCCGAAACATAACTGCAGCAGATGCAAATAAATTGTACATCGCCCATGGAAAAAAGGAACATTAAACAATGCTATAAAAATGCGGGCTTATCAAAGGAAATTAAGCAACTCAAGTGCACAAGTACCCATCTGCCATTTACCGAGTTTACGCATACCCATTTAAAAATAATTCAGTACTCTAAGAATTATACGAAAAAGGCATAAAACAATGGGCTGACAGGGTTAAATTAAGGCAAGAAAAAAAAGAAATGTAGTGCATGAGTTATTAATGGGGAAAAACAGTGCAAGCCAATATAAAGAATGAAACATTTGCACACGAAAACTTCCCAGAAGCATGGGGCAAATATCGCAACAAAAACATGAACACTAGAAACAATACAGTTGGCAGATCACAGTTGTACATATAATACAAAGCTAATCTTGACCAAAACACTTTATCAGCCCTTAAAAAGCCTCCCACTCCAGGCAGGTTACATGGCCCAGCATTGTGTAGTTTGGGATGAGTCATCCCAAACACTGCCATGAAGGTTCGTGTTATTGTTAATAAAATATAATGCCCCGAATATATCTGGAAGAATGTTACACATTTTAAATAGTCAACAAGGCAATAGCGAAATATATGCAGACTGCAAAACAAGTGAGAAATCTTTAAATAACCAAACTCAGCCTTGAAAAAAACAAGTGATATCTTTAAAAAAGCCAGCCTTGAAACCTACAGCCAGCACTTTGTCTTTGTGATAAAAATTGCACAACAAGGGTATGACAGGTTTAAAATAAAATATACCGTCACCGGGTGGATGACTGCTTCCTCAGGTGATGATGGAGGTGGTAGTGCCACAATGTTTTCCTTACAGGCAATCTTGAAGTTGTTATTCTCGTTCAAAATGCATGGGCCTGGTGGAGACCTGTTGCCAAGTTCTTGTGCCTTTAAGGAAAAGAGAAGCAGCAAATCTTAACTGGTGTTCGCGGTGATACCCTTTTTATAAAACTAATAATTTATTTCACTATGATTTCTTGGTTTCCTTTCTGTCAAACCTGCAAAAGGCGCCAGAGAGCACAAAAATTCTGTGAGCATGGGACATCGACGATTGCTTAGTGTGAATGGAATCGCTGCTTTATTTCTGGGAAAAGCATTACGCTTTTTTGGTTGAATGACCTGAACATCAATCGGCTTTTCTAGTCTTGAGAAATTTTCAGTTACCAACCAAGCAACATATGTATCTTTGTGCACTTCATACTTCATGCACCTTCCCACTACAAATGAATGTCCTCCTTACTCCATTACGTGCTTTCCAGTTTTATGATGCTTAACATAACTTACAGGTAAAACATGATTTACAAAGTCTGATTTAAATCCACCTTTCCATATTTTTTTGTATATTGTGTACAGAACTACAGCCCTGATGTTTTTTATTAGTCCCTTTCCATTCAAGAGATCACAAAGTGCCGTCTTACTGTAGTAAAAACCGCAGCATCGGCCTTCTTGGGTCATACAAATTCTTCAAGTCCCATGAGACTTCGCCGGTCCAAAATCTCTTGCATTTTGCTTACCTTTGCCTTCATAGCCTCCACTGCGTCTCTAAGCCTTATCTCTGCTTCAAAGGCAAGCTGAAAGAAATGCACATTGACTAAAACTTTATGGCCCACTGAAACAAAAACAGGCCCTAAAATAGCTTCAAATACTTTAATTCTGCTGAACGATATGATGAGAGAAAATATCATCTTCACACAACAACTCAAGCAGCGGAGTTGATTCTATATTCATCTTGACTTAGATCTTTCAACATTGATTGTTGTAGCAATGCCTTATCACCAGTGTTAAAGCTTATAAAGTGCGAGCCGGTCTATGTAAATGACCACTCACTTTTTATCATTTATCAAATGCTACAGAGCACAGCTGACTAGACATAAATCACAACTTACAAAATAAAACACTCTTAACCTTACAGAGCAGACCCACACGATTTCAAAAACATGAGCGATCTTATGACGTCAGGATTAAAAATGTATGACGGCAAATCATCTGGTGCATTGGAGCTGCGGGCCTCAGCAGTTGCGGTCAAAAGCATTTTTATTCGCCCAAGGTCCATACAAAAGGGGATTGTGACCATGTCCTCAACTGCCTATGCAAAAAAACCGGCAGATCCCACGCACTGTGGGAATCGATGTGATGCGAAGCAGCCAGCAAGGAGCAAATCATGCTGTACATAATATGCATGTCATTATTTACATGATAGGACCTGTCATTTGTGTTCGTCAAACAGTCACGTCGCGCAATACAAATTTTAGTGTATATCAATCTAGCGAACTGGACGCAAGCGCTCCATGAGCGCGGCATGTAAATGGCATTGTAGATGACATGCATGCCAAGATTTTCATGTTACCACCTGCCACTTATGTTCGATATATCGTCACATTCCGCAATACCAATTTTGGTGTATGTCAAGCTAGCGAACTGGACGCAAGCGCACCATGAGCGTGGCATGTAAATGGTAGATGACATGCATGCCAAGATTTTCATGTTACCACCTGCCGCTTGTGTTCGATATATCGTCACATCCCGCAATACCAATTTTGGTGTATATCAAGCTAGCGAACTGGACGCAAGCGCACCATGAGCGTGGCATGTAAATGGTAGATGACATGCATGCCAAGATTTTCATGTTACCACCTGCCACTTGTGTTCGACATATCGTCACATCCCGCAATACCAATTTTGGTGTATATCAAGCTAGCGAATTGGACGCAAGCGCACCATGAGCGTGGCATGTAAGTGGCATTGTAGATGACATGCGTGCCAAGATTTACATGTTACCACCTGCCAATTATCGCTGAATCTTTTACCTCGAATCACAGCGAGACGCGAGACCAATCTGCCTCCGTTTCGCATGCGTTCGTATTCTCGCGCTCTGCGCATCGTGCAGACGCCATCCGCGTTCCAGCGTTTAAATTGATGGACACTTTGTCAATTCCAAAGTGTGTTCCTCGAACGCCTGTGCCCACTGAGACGGGGTCGGTCAGAATGAAACTGATGCGCGCGTCTCCCTCCTTGCATGATTAGAGACGCTGGGCACCACGACGTCACGCAAGCAAAGCACGAGCGCTGTAGTGTCCAACGCGACCGGCGTCCGTTTGCGCGGCCCCGGCGTCCACCGTTTACATGTTCGGCACAGCTGGAGGGACGGATGGACGGACGGGCGGACGTGAGCATGAGACATTAAAGGCTTTCACCTTAAAATTTAGTGTATATCAAGCTGGCGAAACGGCCACAAGAGTGTCATGAGCGTGGCATGCAAGTCATGTTGCACATGACATGTCGTTATTTGCATATTACCACTTGTCATTTATCCTTTCAATACAATCACGTCACTGAATACCAAATTTGGTGTATATCAAGCTAGCGAAACGGCCACGGGAGTACCATGAGTGTGGCATGCAAGTCATGTTGCGCATGACGTGTCATGGCTTCCATATTAAAACGTCATTTATGCCCGTCATACAGTCACGTCCCTAAATACGAAGTTTGTTGCATATCAAGCTAGCGAAACGGCCACGAGAGTGTCATGAGCGTGGCATGCAAGTCATGTTGCACATGACATGTCATGATTTCCATATTACCACTTGGCAATTATGTTCGTCATACAGTCACGTCAGTCAATACCAAATTTGGTGTATATCAAGCTAGCGAAACGGCCGTCAGCGCGCCATGAGCGTGGCATGTAAATCATGTTGTATATGACATGCAGGTCATGATTTCCATATTACCACCTGTCATTTATGCTAGTCATACAGTCACGTACCTCAATACCAAACTTGGTGTATATCAAGCTACCGAAACGGCCACGAGAGTGTCATGAGCGTGGCATGCAAGTCATGTTGCACATGACATGTCATGATTTCCATATTACCACTTGTCATTTATGTTCGTCGTACAGTCATGTCACTCAATACCAAATTTGGTGTATATCAAGCTAACGAAACGGCCGCGAGCGCACTATGAGCGTGGAATGCAAGTCATGTCGCTCATGAAGTCATGATTTTCATATTACCACTTGTCATTTATGTTCGTCATACAGTCATGTCACTCAGTACCAAATTTGGTGTATATCAAGCTAACGAAACGGCCGCGAGTGCCCTATGAGCGTGGAATGCAAGTCATGTCGCTCATGAAGTCATGATTTTCATATTACCACTTGTCATTTATGTTCGTCATACAGTCACGTCACTTAATCGCAAATTTGGTGTATATCAAGCTAACGAAACGGCCGCGAGCGCGCCATGAGCGTGGCATGTAAATCATACTTTTCATGACAAGTTATTCATGATTTTCATGATATGACCAGCCATTTATGTTCGTTATACAGTCATGTTATGTCATACCAAATTTGGTATAAATCCCATTAACGATACGGCCAGGAGAGCACGAAGTCGTAGGCGGCTAGATAGATAGATAGATAGATAGATACGCTCAAAGTCGCCGAAGTTCGCTAAGAAATGCTTCGCATTTAAAAGCAAAGCAGCAAAAGAAGGAACTGTACACATTAGCAAAGCATAGGTCATAAAATAAGCTATGTTAATGCTCTTGTGACAAACCACATATAGTAACATTCATGAAAAAACCGCCTGACCCTAACACTTAAAATGGCGAAATGCATTACACCCGATTGCAGAAAATGTATGCACATAAATGAAAATTGATAGCACAGTTGAAGAGATGGCAAGCAGCTCATCAATGAAATAAATACAAAATCCTCCTGTCTGGAAGCTAGCGCCTAAGGAATGCTGGGTACAACACAGAAAGGCAGTGAACCAATAAAACATTTTCATTTGAGAATCTCACATTTTTTTGGGCAAGTGCAGCTTCCGGATTGAACAGAAGCACAGGCATTCCTTACATTCCATGTCTGCCACAACTGCACTCAATAGGCATATATGCGCGGACTGGAAGCCAGTGCAACCCTCAAAACCTGTATGTCACTTTGCCTGCCAAAAATGGTTTACCAATGCAAGAAGTAGCAGGTGGTTGCTTATAAGAGTAATATCGTCAGCTGGCACTTTCACCATAGAGGTAACTAACATGTTGTCAGGCAATGTTTGAACAAGGCATTTGAAAAATGAAATTCTCACCTTCTGTTCAAGAAGTGCATCAGGACACGGGATTTGGTTGCTGGAAGCGTGGTCACTTTCTGCAGGCTTCTCAGATACTTTTTTTATCCGAAGCAGCCGCGTTTTCCTCGTTGCATTCACAGATCGGATGAACGCGTTCTGAAATAGCATGCGTCAGCATTGAAATACATAGCGGTATACACTTCACATGGTAGTGGCTTCTCCAGATAATTAATAATTGAGTGCTCAATATGAAATGGTTATAAATATGCTACAATACATCTAACATAACAAAATACATAACAAATGTATTCAGAATGTGTTCTTTGTAATGCTGCTACCACGTATAAACATTACTGTTCAAGTCACAGGATTTGATAAATTTTGTGTCGCCGGCAAAATTTTTGTTACAAAGGTGTGTCCGCCTGTTATCTTATCCTCTATGTACGAGTATATACGCCGCGTGGTGGCATGAACCAAACTAGAACTACTGGTGGGTTAGGCTGCTGCATAAGATTCTCACAAATCATAACTACATGCCTATTAAATGCATTGTCGATGAAGATTTTATCGTTGCATAACATCCTGTGGTCTGGCCAATTCATCTGAAAAGGGGAATTAAACCTTATTTACCCACCCAATACTAATCTAAAACTAGCGTTACTTATGAGCTCCACCTGTATTTGGGGTACCACTGATTTAAACCACTTCCTTTAACAGCAGACTGCACTGGTATACCACCCTGACAAACTAAATCAACCACTTTACAGGGAGTTGGCGAACATTTATTTAAAAAGGTGTGAAAGCTATCTCTATATGGTTTGCGACTACTATATACAACACAATTGACATTCTCAAGGTAGCAAGATACTAATTTAAAATTTATTACCTATTCTTTCTTTCTTGCAGCCTGTTTCAAGCACAAATTCACTCATTTTTAAAAATCCTCATACCAGGGGCTTATTTGGTCACTGGAATCAACTGGAAAATTGATTAAATTTCATGTTCGCAGTTGAACTGCAGGCTTTTTTTATGAACGCTAATGCCAATACACCTTGAAGCAAGCACCATGTGAAAGCATGTACCACGCGACACTACAAAGCGAATTGTGTTAAACAGGCTGTAGTAAAGAGGGACCGCCAAGAAAGTTCTAAACACTCAGTTTAAAAGACCTTCGCTGCACAGTAAGACAAAAATTACAGGAAGCACGTTAGTGTCTACAGTAAACTATGCGGCATGCGAACAGGATAACATATCCAATGGAGCAGAAAACACTGGTCATGCTTACAGGCTCCGTGAGCACCTTGCGCACCGGGAGCTGGAGCTAAACAAATTGAGGTGAGAGCTAAACCACATTAAAATCAATTCCTGTGAGGCCCAGAGAAATGGCAGCACCTCTCAAATAATGAGTGAAGCAAGAAAGCTGAAAATTTTAACCTTCAGTTACTTCCACAACGTTACGCCATCAACCACACCCCGTTGAGCAACCGTCAATATCTTGCTAAGCAAGATACTGTAATGGGGCATACGGATTACTGGGAAACTAACACACGAACCAGCAACGTGGTCGAAGTCATGAATGTCGAGCGGATTCCGGCCCACGAGCACGCAAATGGACGCGAATTACCGTCTACCGAATACGTTTCGCCAAAACAAAAGGAAGTTTCACGCGCCAAGACAAAGTGAAGTTGCACGCTACGAAAAAAATTTCCGCACAGAATTTAAGACAGCGTAAACGACAAAGTAAACACACTAATTCGATTTGCCTTTTCGCCCTTTGTCTCGTGATCCGCAATTTGGCGGAAAAACTGCCATCATTCGTGATTTAGATTGCTCGATTACGAACGCTGGAAACAAATCCGCCGGGATGGTACTCAAACTATCGGGCTACGGAAACAGTAAATGTATTCGTAGAGCGAGTTTGGCAAGTGTGCCTGAATTGGGCAGCGTAGCGGTATCCTACCCTACCACAGTCGCGTTTCTGGTTTCAGTGAACAACAGCCGCAACGAGCTCATTAATATACAGCACGGACCTTTGTTTGCACCTCTTGGCAACTCCACCACTCCTCTTCGTCGTAACGGTTCCCGCCAAACTGGCCGACAGCACACCACCTTCATTTCTAGTAGTTCGCATTAGGGGCGACACGCGCCACTGCCGGCACTGCACTGTGTCTGCCACCGGTGGCGTGAGTGAAGCAGACTGTTTACAACTAGCGGAGCAAAAGCTGAGAGGTGGAGGCGTTGCGATCGTAACAAGTGTTTCAGCATTCCCGTTTTGGTGCTTTGGCGTTGTAGCAGTTGCAGCTCCACTGTACCTTGTGTCACAACACAAACCGCGCCAGTCATGAAGTGACTCCGAAGAGTCGACGAGGAGAAGTCGCCGGATGTCGCGCATGCGCGCTGCAGCGCATGTTATGTGGAACCAGACACAAGCAAAAAATATACAAGTGCAATGTCTAGAAATTTTACTGGAACCTTAAGTGGAACGATAACTGGATCACGCAACACCGCCTCCCCCCCCTTTACTGAGTTCCAGATAAGAATGATATACATAAAGAAAACAGAACGAACGTTCCACATAAGATCCACTTATATGTCTCGTTCCACTTATAACAGTTCGGATCCAGATAAAGATATGTGGATCACCTTTTTTACTGGAACTTATATGGAACCAGATTAAGAGTGCACGGACGGATGGATGGACGGACGGATGGGCACAGACGGACGAACGGACGGACGGACGGATAGACACGGACGGTCGGACGGGCAGGCGGACACGGGCGGCCTGACGGACGGACACGGACGGATGGACTGACGGACAGAGGGACACGGATGGACAGACGGACACGGACGGACGGACAGGGGGGACGGTCGAACGGACTCCCGACGGATGGACGGACGGACGTGAGCATGAGACATTAAAGGTTTTCACCTTAATATATGGCTCCTGAAAAAATTCGTCACGAATAAAATTGACATCTTTGCAGCATCGTGACTGCCGATGTTACATCAGATTCCTGACCCACTACGGTACCCTTGACACGTCGGTGTACTCGGTGTGCCTCGTAAGCACACGATATGCCCAAAACTACTCAATTTACACATAGACATTGAATCATATCGTAACGCTTGGCTAAAGGCGAAGAATCATAGCCTTCTACTTCCTGACTGATTCGCAGGATATTGGTTTGCACAATGGGGTAAATCTGCTCAATTTTTCTTTCGCTTCTTTATTGCGATTTATGTTAGATCACAGAGGGACGCAGATGGCGGTGGAAGGACACCCACATTTCTTGTTAAGCCACCATCAGAACGCTTACACATTAAAAAAAATCTGTGTACAAATAATTACAGCAGTGAAGACCGTCGTTGATTGACAGAATATTATCTGCAGATCCAACGTGCTGGTTGTTAAAACACTCGTCATCGACCCATTTAACTGGAACACTAGGGGTTTCGTGCATTCTAGAGTGAACTCCACGTTTTACGTTGAACATGCTATCTTATCGATGGACAAATGTCCATATATAATAATTAATATTAATTGTCTTAATTTTTCCCATACAAAAGGGGGGAAGGAACCCCAAACCAAAGTCTACACTGCTGTAGCTTGAGTGCGCCTGAGGCCCAACAGAAGTACATTCATGCGACATAATGGCAGAAACTAAAACGCGGTCAAATAGCTAAAATTGAGATACATTGCACACACAGGTGTAACGTCACATACAATAAATAAATAAAAGGATATAACTATACAAATTGCAACAAAAAAGAAGTACTCCACTAGTATAACATACACACAAACAAATCAAGATACCTATACATTGTACCTTACGAAATATTTTTTATCCTCTTTAAGTGTTAGGGTGAGTGGGTGACTATCGTCTTTTTCATATTTGTTAAAAATCGTTCACAGGAGAAATTGCGGGGTTTGATTTCCGCAGCCAGTTCTCGTACGGGAAGAGTCAAGTTATCGGCACTTCTAACACAAACAGCTTTGTCTTTTAAGGTTAAGGTTGCTAAAGATATCAGTGACTCTATTAGGGCAGGTGGCGAAAATCTAAAGCAATACAATAGCCGATGTTCAAAAGTAGTGGTAACACGAATAATGTGATATTTAAGAAAGAACTCTCTAGTGTGTGCTCCATAACCGGTGCCGGCAATATGCCTCACGGCTTTCTTTTGTTGTACAAGTAGTCTGTTAAGGTTAGTTTTTGATGTCGTCCCCCAAACCGAATGACAATAATTTATGTGCGATTGAAACAAGGCATGATAGATTGTTATTAACGAGATTGTTATTAACGTTCTTAAGATATTAAAGAGCTAACGATAATATGTGGCGATATGGTGCTACGCAGTGATCAGACTTGCGCCTGTGACAAGAGAGATTTTACCGGAAAAACATGCCCCCTCCCTGCACCCCCCCGCTGAAACAATACAGTACATGTGTCAGTATGATTCATTTTCATTGCCCTTAAAAATAATATGGTTAATTTTTCATTGCTTAACTGAACGCAAATTCACAAAACAATACGGTCTTCGCAGCAGATGTCCTTTAAGATAATTAACTAATTTAATTTAGAAGCATCTTAACTAATCATCATTAGCTTCGACTAATTATCGTTTAGAAGCGTCATCCACTATATATTGTTTGCGCATCAGTAACCGTCCGCCACTGTCGTTACATCCATATTGCCATTACAGGAATTATATAAATTGGCGTACAGTACTTCAAAGCAGTTGTCTTGACACCCAAAGAAGCCTAGCACTAAAATGATACCTACCTGATTTTAATTATATTTAAGTCGCAGAATTCTCTCGTTTCGCTAAAATATTCGCCACTTCTCCTGGCTTTGCCGCTTATCGCCCGTTCTGAGGCATCGTCGAGAACTCGGCTCTGCTCTGGTAGTCATCCGTTTCTTGCACTTTTTTTGTGTATTCTTCGAGTCTAAATATCAAACCCTCAGTTGCGTAAAGCAAGCGTGTTAGCGAGTTACAGTTGCCTGTATGTTGCATAGTGACAAACACTGTTACGAGCACAAGCACTGTCCCGCAGTTCACGAAATTTTTTAACTGCGATTTATTGAAATAATCCCACGAGTTTTATTTCAGCACTTGGTATACTCGGAAGAGGTACTGCTTCCTTGTGCAAAGATTAGAGTACGCGCTCCTTAACTGCTTGGACTTTTACTCAGCTTGTTGTACTATATCAGGCTCCGTTATTGCTGTGTGAAGCTCTTCATGACTATCTACTCCCACCATGTATCATTTTCTGGAATACGTATCCTTTGCACAATAAATACAATTCAATAAGGTTTTACATTTCATCATCATTATGATTGCATTTCCACGCATTATAAAATACGCCAACATAGTTAAAATTTTTGCACTCATGAATGTAGATGACCTGTTTATTTATACAAAGTAATGGAATTCGTTCTATATCAACCTCTCCACGAGGCATGCAAAGCTGATTATTTAGGTTGGTATGATAGGAATATATTGCCACGAAACATTGCTTATAGTCACGCCATCAGCTTTGAGCCACGATATCTGTTAGCGACGCTCGGCGCAGGTGAAGCAGCAACGTTGGCTTGCTCTTATGTCAGAATTTGTCTCAGTGATTACCAAATACATGATCAGAACATCATTAATTGCCGTTCGGACATTTTCGTTCAAAGTATGATGAGATTTTAGACATGCGTGTTTATATATATATATATATATATATATATATATATATATATATATATATGTTGCATTGACTTTGATGCCCGATGGATACCCAAGAGCTAAGGAGTATCGGGTGCCTTGTTTGAGCGGCAACATCTCATTTTACGTCTTGTGCATCAAAATTGTTTATGCGTAACGGACCGATGGTGCTCTGCCACGGGTCAAGATAGTCATCAGTTCTGAGCTGTAGTAATGTATTGCCTGCAGTTACAGAAACTATGATGGAGGTCTTCTCGAACGTTATATCGAATACAAATTGCAAGTCAGCCTAATTTTGCTTCTGAAGTAATTCGTATAGGCGGCCTTTCGTTTGATACCACGTAGCCACATTTGTTGTTGTCTTTTACGGTCACGTGGCTGTAGAAGTCACGCAATGAAACAATTTTGTATTGATGCCTACGCTGGTGTCTTTTATCTGTCCAAATGGACCACTGGAAGCGCCAAGCTTCTATTGATACATGTATCACCGCGTTTATTCTTTTATTTTTTTAGAGAAAGGTATATCGACTATTGCTCTCGAAGCATCATGTCCAGCTTAGGCATCATGGTCAGTCTTGAGGACATTTTGTATTGTGTATTGCGTTGGTATTCATTGCGGAATGATGGTAAACTGCGGTTAGCAGGCATTGTTGCGTGCTTGGGGACTTCAGAGACGGCCGAGCCGCTATAGAGTCGGTGAAGATGAACCAAGATTGGGTTGTGTGGCCTGGGATGTAATTAAAAGCAGCTATCAGTTCAGCCTGCTCAGTGGGTGTCTATGAAATACCGGAACTGAAGATGCAGAGATGGTGACATTCGCAGAACGAATCCATACGCCAATCTCAGATGATGTAGGCGTAACACAACCAGCAATATAAATATGACGGTGAATACGGTAGCTCTTTTCGACATGCTCTAAAATTTAAAAAAAATTAGGCAGATCATACGTACCTTGGGAATAGATGTTAGCGAATCATGCGGAGGGAATGTGAGTGTGCTGTAATTTTTTCATACAGCGAAGCGTTACGGAATAATGCTAAAGATACGTACCAATGTTGTACGCACAGACATATGATGAACCGTCGCATATGTTTTATATCAAGAGTTATTCACAGTTGCGTAACAATGCCAACACCAGCATGGGGATTAGCAACACCAGATGTGGTAAGCTGATATGTAGCGCTTGTGCTCGCGATGGTGGTAGCACTGGACACTACTACATAAATGAACATCAATCGATAGCGCCTAACTACACTTTACGTTAACCCTACGTGACGGCTCTATCATAGGAGTACATATGTAACGTTTATAAAATTGGATAGCCAGCACTACAACCCCAATTCCAGACATGGCGTGGCTCTGTGCTAGAACACTTGATTGCCTCGCACAATGCTGGAGTTCGATTCCTGCTGGGACCCTGACATTCATTCTTTGCATTCGTCGGGTCAACGCTGATGATGTCTGCTTTACCTTAATGCTCTCGTGTTAAAATTACCAATGTCTGCTCTCGCCATTCCTGGGTAGATATTAACTGTCAATAAGTTGTGGCACATACCCGCATACCTGTGGCACATACCCACCTGTGTTATAAGGGTATGGGCCACACATGTCTGGGGGGGAAGGGTTTGACGACGTGCGCGATGGGATTGTCACATTATTCATGGCATGACGAGCGAGGCATATTCGTCAAACCATCTTACCCTCCCATACTAATTTTGGTTCACTCCAAGTTCAGGGGGTGATCACGAGAGCACCCAGACGTAGGAGCATAGGTAGATAGATAGATAGATATATAGATAGACAGACAAACATACATACAGACAGACAGACAGACAGACAGACATACAGACAGACAGACAGGCAGACAGACAGACAGACAGATAGATAGATAGATAGATAGATAGATAGATAGATAGATAGATAGATAGATAGATAGATAGATAGATAGATAGATAGATAGATAGATAGATAGATACGCTGAAAGGGCCTGCAGAAGGCAAAGGAATGCATCACATTTAAAAAATCTGGTAGATCACAGATATTGTGCAATTCGATATCATGCCAAAAAGTCAGTAAATAGCTTACGCCACATTTCTTTCGCTTTGAGCCAAACGTTATGAGGTGAATTGACACCTTTTTAGACTTCGAGTATTTTGCTGATTACGCTGGCTCTGTCTGTGAAGCAATGAGTGCTACGACAAAATGAGAGAAAAGCTGAATGAAGAGAAGGAGGAAGAGCGCTTGCTTTTGGGGCGGATTGGTGTCGTCGCGGTAACCCCTCATCCCTTTACATCAGGCCAGATTTACATGACCAAATCTTACCGTAACAACTTTATGGCGTCTTAGTTGGGACGACGTTTATTAGGCCTGAGGACTTGGGAGCGATTAGGCGCATACAGAGGCGCAATGCGCACACGATAATAACGGTAACGCATGGTGACGATAGAGTGTACTAGAAGCTTGACGACGAGGATAGAATAACACTGATTATCACGATGACTGATTAGATGTAGAGGAAGCGCATCACCAAAGCTCCCGAAAAACACGCATGAAAACCCCTGGCAGAATCCATCATGTCAACAAATAATAATAAACACAGATATCGTCGCACATTTTCACAAAACTTAATCACGCCGCCTTTGCAAAATATGCAACATAGTAAAGTTTAATGAGTAAAACTCATACAGGGACTATGCTTTTGGAAAATATTTATGTACACCTAATGAAACAGACCTTCTGCTAGCGTCTTCAATGTTAGTGCACTCTAAACACCATTTCTATGGTTGCAGACATGTAGAAGAATGTCATGTGTATTGGTGTAAGCGCGAACACGTTTTTCTACGCATTTCGCTGGGCATGTGGAGCGCTCCATGGAGCGAATTTTTTGTGCCTTTTGATGTTAGCACTTTCACAAGTATGATGCCTCAAGTGCTGAAAATCTGCCTACAGAAATTTTACCTGGTAATAAAGAAACAGCCCATGTTTCATGGAAAAATTTCATCAGTAGGCTCGCACGTATTATTCGCCTCTATAAATTGAAGAAGTGGATGAGCTAACGCTTTGTTTCATTGCATCTGCAGAGGTCCACTCAAGCGTTACAAGTCGTCGCCACATCTCTTGGAAAGCAAAATTCAACCAACGATACATATAACATGACGCTATTTCTGATGGTTGCGTTTTTCGCATGCAAGGCGACTCTTGTATCAGCATGTAAGTTATTTGTCTCTTACTAAAGTACAGCGGCAGCACGGTTAACTTACCGTTATCAGTTTATCAGCGTAAAACCAATACACCTCAACATATTATACTCAATTTTAGACTTTGGTACAAAATGTCATGAGTTACTTATATGTAGAGAAAATTCATTTCGTCAATCCATTCATTGATACGTTATTGCGCACCGTTTAGAATACCAATTGGCCCAAGCAAGTTCCCTTATTCGTTATTCTAGGCACAGAATAGCTGCAATAAAAACTCCGTATATGAGTTCATTTTACGGAAATTTCTCCGCCGTTTGGGTGACCCTTCCATTCCATTACTCTTAGAAAAAAATGTGCTTATTTAAGGCGTTTGTACTGTGGATTGCTAGGTTATATTACAGTAAAAATTTTATTGGTCATCTGGGAGCCTTCCAAACTGCACAGATTGTCGCCTAAGAATTTCTTCGCAGAAAATATATTGTGAGAGTGTCAGTTTGTTGTTTAAATACTCAATTTGATTTACATATTAAGCATAAACATTTGTGTAAGGTGTTCGAAGCTCAATAATATTGTTGCTTTGTTTCTGGCAAACACGGCTACAAAAAATTCGCCATATTGTTTTGTTTGCCTTTTCTTCGTGATGTCGCGCTACCTATAAACATCTGAGTGATGAATGCCTACTCTACTTTAAGTATATTTCGCATTAAAATGTTTTCAGAACACTGGCGTTTTTGAAGCTTACCAGAAAAACTTGATGTACTTGAGAATATCCTCGTTCTGGCCCAGACCTCACTTTCCCAACTTAATCAAACGCGATTCAGTAGTTTTTATTATATGACATGTTTCAAGATTACATCTGTTGTTTTAACGAAAGAAAGTAATTTTCCAAGTTCCTAATTGACGACAATGGGGAAGCTACCCTGTGAGCGCCTATCGGGAACTGAGGTGTTCTTACGAATGAATACTGCGAACATGTTACTTAAATGCGCATTTGCATCAGGAACTGAAGCCTGACGCCAATTTATCACACAGTGGCCGCAGATATCACACATATCTGCGCGATAAGTGTGACTCTAAACTGCACTGCGACGGTGTTTACTGGGAAATGCATATCCCCATCATTTGTGCTGTATGATTAACGTGTGGAGGTGTTGCAGGCCAAATTTTCCATTTTTATATTATTATTATTATTATTATTATTATTATTATTATTATTATTATTATTATTATCATCATTATGAACGCGCGAGCTTCAAAGAGCTTGTTTCGCAGAAATTCTGGCATCGGCGAAGGCGTCGGCGTCGTTTGTTGTGAGCGATAAATCAGTGTTATTCGTGGACGAAAATTCGAAATCGATGCAAGTAATTAAATAATAGAAACTTCCATCCGACTAATAATCGAACTCAGGCCTTCTGCTTGGCAACGAGGTATTTTACCCCAGAGCTACGCCACTGCTTGACACTGCTTGAAAAAAAAAAATACAAGAAACTATAAGAATGTTATGTAACGCGAGGAGTCGTTTTAACGCATGTAATGTTGCACGGCAGAAGCGTAGAATTGCGCCAGGCGTCAATACATGGGAATTGAGCAACGTGTGAGGGGAGTTACAAGCCCACCCATTACAACTGCTCAGACATATTTAATCGTCGTTAGCAGCAAAATCATCAACAAGGCGGGCAGCTCCGTAGGTTCGCGTGTTGCCTTAGCGACGCGTAGCCGGCACTTCCTGGTTGTAATTGCAGTAGGCATAATCGGATAATTTAAAATGGTAAGCGTTAAACGTCCAGACTCTCCTTGTGGTATCGTTGAGGTATCCACTGAAAAGCCAGGCAAGGCTACCGTTTTACAAGGTTGCGCAAACGGGGCCCCAATACGCTATCGCGTTCTACTCTTGAGGCGAAGGTCAAGCATCCTCCAACTATTATTATTAATAGCATTTAATAGCAAGAATGCGATCCCGTGCCTTCAAGCTTACAATCGCTACACCATAGCCACTAAAAGGCCAAGACTCACAAAATAAAAAAGAACATACTGGGCACGCTTCGGGCATATAACCTTTAAAAGTCTGAAATGTTAATTTTTCAAGCAATTTGGCTGTATTTTGCTGCAGTCACTGTTGACGAAGTCTCGTGGAGAAAAATTAATTTGAGAGGAGTTTCTTCTTACGCACAGGGATGTAGATAATATGTGAAAGTGTTAGATCACATGCGCTTGTGTCCAACATATTTATTGTATTGCAGCAAGACTCGATTTTGTTTGTTACAGTTCATGAAATAACATTTGTTTTCTTCCGCTTGCTCAGCATGCCCAGAAAATGAAGAACCTGGCTTCTGTCAAAGCAATGATAACATTCCCCAAGCATACTGCCCTGGTGTTGATCTACAACCGAAGTGGCTCTGTAAGAAGAGAAGTGATGCAAGGTGTGTGTGTTCAGGTAATCTTTTCAGGAGCAAGGATGGCAGATGTGTGACTCGCAATCAATGTGGTAAGTCTACCATTTTTTCTCCTGCTTTATTTTCAGTTTTTTAAAGGGGTCCAAATAATGACTGGCCAAGTAATCTCATACATATAGTGTCACGTGGGCTTGAAATACGTTGTTTCTTGTCTTGTCCATCGGCTCAGAACTAGCTCTAACACAAAGTTTCGCAAGCCTTAACTGTTTGTCGAACCAGTATGGCCCAAAACATCGCGACAAGAACTGTTCAGATCGCTTGGGAATAGGCTGTGTGCTTTGAACCAACACGAGGTCTCCTACGAGAAGCAGCATAGAATAACACTGCTTGTCCAGTGGAGCTTGTTCGGCTTGGCTGTACAGAATAGCTAAGCGTGCTCAGTGACGTGCTTGCTGAAGAAGAGTAGCAGTGTTCGCATTTGCCCAATCAGGCTCCGATTTAGACGATTCAAATTCAGGAAGTGACTCCGGGGAAGTTTTGATATTCTCCCATATACAAGCTCGAATGACGTTCCTCCAGTAGTTTCTTGCCATGATGTGTTCGGAGCACACGAAGCAGGGGCAAGAAAGTCGGCCCAGACAATTCGCTCTGGGCCAACGTAGGAAGAAATAATTTTGGTCAGCTTCTTGTTAGTGCGTTCGACCAATCAATTTGTTTGTGCGTGTTCCCTTGACGCAGCAGCGTGGTGGAATCCATACTGGTGTAGCAATCTGTCAGATGCTCGAGATATAAATGTCATGCCCCGGCATGTGATCAACATCCGCGATGTGCCAAGCCGGAACACAGTGTGTTGGATCACAAAAGAAACGACATGAGTTGCATAGTAGGTAGGGACGGCTTGAACCTCGGTTCACTTCGTCAGATAATTTGTTGCGACTATGAGAAACTAGCCGGGAGCGTCGTTGTGGCCCCGGTAAACTTCTTTGCCAATGACCTCAATGGGGCCTCTGGTGGTGGTATGGACTGCAGAGGTACCCGTACGGGATGACAGGGGGCTTTCCTGTACTGAAATATTGAGCAGGAGGACATATATTGACGCAGAATTTTCGCGTTTTCGTTCGACCACGGTGACCAGCCGAAAAAGCGTCGAGGCAATTAGAGAGCACAGACTTTTGCCCGCATTGCGACACGGCAAGAAGTCAGGGAGAGTTTGTCATGCTAAGGTGGCACGAATACAATCACGGAGCACGTAAGGCAGGATTTAACTTTTTCGAACAGTGAACACGTAGACACGCAGGAACGTAAAGCCACAGAAGGGCCCCGAGAACCAAAGCGGGCTCAGAGAGTGATGTACGCGCCAGTGGCCGTGACTGCCAATGCAAAGGTGAAAATGCGGCGCTCTTCATGATATCTTGCAGTGATAGAAATAGGCGAAGACTCAGAAGCAATCGAGCAGATTGGCAGAATTCTGTCCGTGGCACACGTTTAGTGGAGAAGGACGAAATACCAGTAACATTCTGAAAAGCCGCGTAGGTTACATGGGCAGAACTGCGTCTTAATTGTATGGTTGGAGACGACGTACACTATGTGGCTCTCTTCGACGATGGCTTCGAGGGCTTTCTACAAGACACGTCCACGATCACTGAGCAGCTCCTGGGATGAACCGAAACACAGGATGAATAGGCGAAGTAGAAAGGAGGAAACACCGAGTGCTGTAGTGGCTGGCGAGACGCCAGTTTCGGCGTATCACGTGAGCTAGTCGCATGACGCGACACTTAAGTGGTTGCTGGCCGATATTAGGGGAAGTGTGGCGCATAAATCAACGTCATTGCGTCAAAATGGCCGGGTATGGCAAGGTAGAGGTTGCAGACCAGCCAGCATCGTGTCGGACAAAAGCAAACAAACTTCTTAACATGGCTGTAGCCAGTAGTACCAGTGTCGATGGCCTTAGTCGAACCAATCGCGATGGACCTTTCAATGGTGAGAGCCAGCATAGTGTAAAGTGGTCCATCACGCCTAAGAAATGAGTGGGTGGCCATACAAATAAGGTCGGAACTCAGTCAAAGTCCACATGACCGCCAGATATGACCACCAGGGGGGGAGACGCAGCAACAAGCCTATGCCCCCCCCCTCCCTGGAGGGGAAGCCTCCGAACGCTTATGTGGCTCCCGACGCAAGCGTTGGGGAATTTGGCCCCATATGCGGCCAATACTACGCACTCTGTAGCCGAGATGGTCCGGCCGTAACGCGCGTAGGACTGGCACCAAGTGCTGTTAGTGCAGCGAAATGGCGTGCAAGCCAGAATAACGCAGCCGAAGATGACAGAGACTTAGACGGAGTTATCACGTAAGTTTGCAGGCATGACATTAACCAGCTTGCACAAAATACGTTAAATTTATATGCTTCAGACTAGCGTTCTTGTGGCTGAGAACACGCAAGGTATGCTTCAGTGATAAAAATGGTGATGACCTATTTATGTCATGTCAAAAACCTTGTGCGTGCTCTCACTTTTCATGTGCTGTTTCACACCTACACCCTGTTAGCAGAAATTGCGCTAAATTCATGGGTAGATTCTGTAGCCTTAAGATCACATTGTTTTTTACCACAATAATAGAGGGACACTCAGTGGTAAACAGGATACCAAAACCGCCAACACCACCAAGCGATAATTTGCCGGCGGCTGTTCCTGTTGATGGAAATTACGAAGCAACTCTGAAGGTAAGTAGACTTCTATTTACCGCAAGCAGGAGCGAAATCAGATATTTATTGCGGCGGGAAGAGGAGATGGTCTCAGTTTCGATGTGCTATGAAATAGCAATAAAAATTGCAGGGTCCTTGTCTTATCAGAAAAATGGCGGCAACTG
Source organism: Rhipicephalus appendiculatus (assembly GCA_030522465.1). NCBI lineage: Eukaryota > Metazoa > Arthropoda > Arachnida > Ixodida > Ixodidae > Rhipicephalus > Rhipicephalus appendiculatus. The sequence goes on from JALIZH010012452.1 coordinate 28,241, forward strand.
AAGCTCGGCTTGTGCGTGAATGACCTACTACTTTTCATTCCTTTTTCTTTTCTTTATATCGCTGCGCGAAATGCTACCTTCGATGTGTTTCCCTTCTCCACATCTGGTATGGGACTGTTATTGACGTGCTTAGCAGCGCAACCACTTCAGTCGCTGCAGGCAACAATAATAATAATAAAAATAATAATTTTTATTTGTACAACAATCTGAGCCCTCCGGTGACGTGCGAGGCTAGACCTAAAGGAAAGACCCTTACGCGCGTGCGTCTGCTAGCCCGTCACCGGAAGGAAAAAAAAGAAAAGAGAGAGGAGAGAGAAAGGAAAAAAAAAGGAAAAGGGGGGGGGGGGGGCGAAGGGTGAGGTCATTACGAGTCTCTCGACAAATGCCGACTGTACAGGGAGCAAAGTTGTTTGGAATCTTCGCTGGTGCGAGGGGGAGGTGCGCGAACACTCATCGGAAGAGTGAGGAACTCGCGCACGGCGGCTGGAATGGCGGAGGAGCCGTCACGCTTAGTTCGTGTATGGAGAGGCTCCGGCTGACCCGAGCGTTTCTTCACACGTACTGCTGACGATAAGGGGGTGTCCATCAGGGAGCCGTCGAGTAGACGACAGAGCAGGCGCATTTGGGTCACAGCACGACGTTGTCGCAGAGGATGCCACTTGGCCATGTTCAGGCGGGTAGCGTAGTCCGCCGACGGAGACTTTACGGAGCGTGCGTGAAAGGTGCGCGAGGCTCTCCTTTGTACGCTTTCGATGCGGGCGATAAGGTGCTGCTGGTTGGGTGACCATACGGCGCAGCCATATTCAAGGATAGGCAGCACGAGTGACGTGTACAGAAGGGCAAATGTAGCGGGGCCGCATGGTTTAGAGACTCGGGACACGAAGCCGAGGACGCGACGGGCCTTAGCAACGACGCTTGCAACTTGACGGCTGATGTCCAGAGTGCTGGTGAACGTGACACCTAGGATTTTCATTGAATCCTCCGTTGGAAGAGGGATACCGCGCATAGAGTATGAGGGCTTGGCAGGCAGGCGAGCACTCGAGAACTTCATTACACTGCTTTTAGCCGGGGACAGCTTCAGGTGGTTTGAAACGATCCAGGAGTCGATCACCGTTAGGTACTCCTGGAGATCCTGACTTGTGGTGGGACAAAGGATAGGGGCAAGGATGGACGTGTCGTCTGCGTACTGCACAAGGGGGAAACGGTTGTCCTGGGGCATGTCGTTGACGTATATCAGGAAGAGGGTCGGCTGAAGGACAGAACCCTGGGGCACTCCTGAGGGCACATGTATCCTTTTAGAGTGGGCACCACAATATAAGACACGCTGGCTGCGCCCGATCAGGAAGTTGGCCAGCCACCTGAGCAGGCATCCACGAATTGCTGATTCCTTCACCTTCTCCAGCAGGAGGGAAATGTTGAGGGTGTCGAAGGCGCTGCTCAGGTCGAGCTGAATGAGATCGGTTTCTGTGCGGTTGTCAAGATTGTGACTTATGATTTGGTTCAGGGTAGCCAGGGCTGTGTCGCAGCTGTGGTCACGGCAAAAGCCATGCTGCGAGGCAGGAAAAAACTTTGTCCGCTCGAGAAAGTCAAGGAGTTGGCTGTTCAGAACACGTTCAAACGTACGGCATATGATCGACGTAATGGAGATTGGGCGATAGTTCTTGGGATCGTTAGAAGGCTCGGATTTCCCTTTGTGAACAGGGGTAACCAGGGCACGTTTCCAAGAAGCGGGCACAGTCCCATGGCCAAGTTGGGATTGGAACACAGTGCACAGACATACAAGCACTTGGGGAGCAAGCAGCCGAAAGAAGGTGGGCGCCATGCGATCGGGGCCGGGGCTGGGAGATGGATTGATTTTGGAGATGGCTGAGGACAGTGCTTCTGGTGAAAACGTATCTGAGAGAAGGAGTGAATCGTCACGCGAGTCGTCGGGAGGCTGAGTGGGATGCGCGCCTTGGTCACGTGGAGAGAACTTTTCAAGTAGTTCGCTGTCATCGGCGGGAGCTTGAACATAGATGGAAGAAAATTGTTCAGCAAAGAGAGCAGAGACTTCCGCAGGGCGGTCAACAAGCTTTCCCTGGATGTTGAAGCTGGGGCGGTGACGTGATGACCGAAGACTATTCACGTAAGACCAGAACACCTCGGGGTTCTCCGTAGCTTTCTCAGCTACCCTGGTGGTGTAGCGCTGATGCTCTACGTGGATCGCTGCCTTGAGGGAGCGTTGGTGGGCCTTCGCCAGTTGGAAAGTGATGGGGCACTGTGTCTGGGAGGCCTTCCGAAACAGCAGTCGTTTTTGTCTCGCTGCCTTCATGATTTCTGGGGTGATCCACAGGGTGGTGCCTTCGCTTGGACGTTCGGGTGCACGATGGTACACACTCGCGTTGGATTGCCGATGACATGTCGCACCACAATTCATAGTCACCAATGCAGTCGTCGCCAGATGAGGCAATGCACCAGGGTGAAAGGTGCGCTAAGCGTGCTAGGTGAGTATGGTCAGTCTGGTCAAATTTCCACAGCTGACGAGCGTGGTACCCGTTTCGGGGTAACACTGCAGCGTAGCACACTTCAATGGCCCGATGATCGCTGTTAGACAGGCCCTCACTTGTTGTGCAGGAGGTTACGCGGGTTGGGTCGGCCACGAACACAAGGTCGAGGGAGGAGGAGGTACCATCTCGTGAAGACTATGTGGGTTCGAGGCAAGCCTGGACGAGGTTGGCTGATGTCATGACGTCTAGGAGGAGGTCGTCGGTGCGGTCGTGTGCGAGGGAGTCATCGCGTGAAGTCCAGTCAATATGAGCACTGAAGTCACCGAATACCAGAACGTTGGTATACTGCTTGCTCAAGGCGAGTGAGAGGGATGAATCAAGGTGTACGCTTCATCCTTTAGTGAAGGCGGGCAATATGCGCAGTAGACCAGCATGGTGCTATGCGGTAAGACAAGCTCGACGAAAAGAGCCTCAAGATCATCGTGTTCCAAGTCGAGCCGGCGGCTGACTTTTGCAGAAGTTGGGAAAGGCATCAAGACGCCGCCTCCCCGGCCACACCTATCCTTCCGGAGCACTGTGTACCCGCTAGTGTCGAAAAGTTCGCTGTCATTCACGCTTGCGTCGAGCCAGGTTTCTGTAAGCAACACGACCGTATTTGGCGGGATTGTAGACAAATGCGCATGTAAATCCAGTATTTTGTTGCGGACGCTTCGACAGTTGTGGTACTAAAACATTAGCGCCTTCGCGCTGGGACTGAATGTAGGTGGGGCGGGCGCCGAGTGGCTCGAACGCGAGGCCGTCGGGGATGGCGGGCGACCGGGTTGAAAAATGTCATCAGGGAAGTGGGGCAAGGTACACTGGAAACATACCCAGGAGATGTTGCAGCCGCCGAGATTTCGGTATTCTTGGAGCGACATGTACACGCACTGACGGTGGCACCATCGATCACAGTCATGACAACAAAGCGCTGCTTGGTGGTCGTATACACGTTTGTCGCAGCGTGCACATACTGCTGGCCCTGGGTTGGGGGGAGATGTCACCGCATATGAGCAGGGATGGGCCAGGCTGCTCGGGAGAGACGCCAGTCAGGGGAAAGCTCTGGTAAGCACGCACAGGCAACAGAGGGCCAGCTCTTGAGAGGGGGGGGGGCCGCAACAAGAATGTCCATGCGTCCATGTCCTGGCAACATTGGAATATGGCAACGTGAAATGACAAGTCACTTCCATGTCATTCATAAAAGATCACATTGCCGCATTAGAAACAGCTGATCACTATATGCCCCCAATCGAGAGGGCATGCATTATTGAAAAATAGCGCGTAGATAAATGCACGTGAGAGGTGCCTCTTCGAGGAGCTCCTTTGTGCACACCGGCAAATGTGTTACAATCGCTGGTGCCAAGATTTTTGCGCTCACACCACAACTGCAATTTGTGAGAGAATACAAGCTTCGCTTTAAATAAAACATAAGGATTTCACGCGGACGTAGTTCAAGGGGAAGCAGTGCAATCATGGTCACACAAAGACTAAGCCACAATACTATATTCCATCTTAAATTTATTTAGTTCGAGTTTTGAACAACATCAGGTGCAGTCAAACCCACTCATAACAATACTCAAGTGCCACGAAAATTTCAATGTCATAAAAGATAATTGCTATAAACGGGCTGCATGAAAAAAAAGTAGAATAGAGGCTCAGCTGGCTGTTGGGCGAAAACTATAACTTTGGGTGGGATATGCCGACAGACATCATTGATAAGGATCACACTGCTGCCAATTTTTTGGACATGCTTGGAAATTCGGACGCTTTCATGGGACTGCCACCAACCCCATATAGCTAATGTATGAGGTCTGAAGTTTTCAACGCTGAAACTCGTCGAAGTCTCAACTTTTTGCTCAAGTTCCATGTCTGAACGTGCATTAACAGAAGCCACCGCCGCTCCCGCGCTGTAGCGGATTTCAAAAGCCAGCTCTGCCGCAATGCGACAACAGTCTGCGGTGAAGCATACCGTGAATCCGAAGGGGCGCTGTGGGACGTAGGGGTTCTGCGCGCGGATTCAGCAGCTTGAATTTCTTTTTTTATCAACTGTTTCCACAGTAACTGGTTGACCTTGTTTATTCATTCTGACCATGCTTGTTAACTGTTCTAGTTAGTTCATACATTATGTGTAAGCCTACCATGTGCTTCCGTTTGACCATGCACTGTGAAACTGCCCAGTGTATGAGGTGGCCAGGTTCCCCTCAAGCTGCTTAATGCAGCTTCATTGCCTGGTCATCCTCGCAACCTTGTTGTTGTAACATAAAACTAAATTAAATTAAATACTGCCGTTAATATTAATGAATATCATTATATTAGCACCTAATTTCGAGGAGCAGACACGGAGGCAGAATTTTTTCTGAACGTGCGGAAGAGTCAAGGCAGCTGGCACGCGCTCTATCTACCGACCACAAATCTGTGACGCACAACATTACCATTTGCGACAACAATAGCTCACGTACCAAGTAGTCGAAGTATGGTGGGTTCCGTGTTCTGTCAGTTGACGTGCATTTTCTTTAAAGCTACTCATGAGATAATATAGTACATACAGATTTGTAGGGAACCTTAGAGACGTGAGCTGGAGTGTCACCCAATAAAACCCTCCCCCCAGTCGCCAGCGCAGACTGAAGTATTGAATATTCTTGACATGACGCCACGTTGTTGGAATATGGGCACCATATTTCTACAACAACGTCTTCTTGCAGTAGAGCATCGGGAATGTGCTATCTCTAGAGGAACAGAAATACCACGCCCAATCTGAAGCGCATAAACGAGTATAAAGTTCACGTGCAGTTAAAAATAATGTCGAGGTAGTCGTGGTCAATCAGTCTTGCCTTATTAATGTGGCCTGTCTTGTTTCCTGGATTTCCGCCGTTCGTTTGCCGTGAGAATGCGGATTTTTACTTTACGCTGGCTTCTGCTGTCGGATTTCACAGGAGGAGGTGTCAGTCAATCTGCCGCAATATAACTTTTATCTCACATTTTGTACTACATAATGCACATTATGTTGGGAATAAAGTGACGCCTGAAAGTTTTCCTCAATAAATTTAAGTGGGCAATATGCGTTGGCGGGCGCATTGAAACAATGTTGTTCTGTCTTTTTCTTGCAGCTGCTTCGAAATTTTGACACTGTAGAACTGTTGATGGTTTCATTAGATGCGTGGGTTAAAAATAAATGCCTTTGTATGAAGACAGTATTTCTTGTGACTACTCCTGATGGCTCAGAGCGAACTGTCGCGTGTTACACTTACGTAACAAGAAGGTAAGTACCTTACGTATCACATACTTCCAAGCATGTGTTTCATTGTTCTAATTCTCTGACTTTGTACGATAAGCATATTGCAAAAGTAGACCTTTTTACTGCGACAAATTGATCTAGTACCAGTGTGTAATAGTTAGAGGCCCCGTTTCTCTAGAAGTAAAATAAATCCAAGTTAAGGGCGAAGTTCCTTCAGGTCGAGGCTTGTACATCACTCCTCCGGTGTAGCCCGGTGCAGCCGTGCTAGTGCGATGACCATGACGCTGCCATCACGGCACATCACATGCAAGGTAACCATTATACGTCATGATGATGACGATGACGTTGATGACGATGAAGAATAAGCGCGTTCCAGACCACACATTCTTTTTCTACCATAGATGAAAACGATCGTGAACGCGCTCTCGCCGGCGAAAGGCAAAACATCTACGCCGAAAACAAACTGCTACCCTGGAGATGAGGACGCGGGAAGCGGCGGCTCAACGGCAAAAACACATTGTATATACTGTACACACGCGTTGTCACTCATTTACATGCGCGAGTGGGCAATGTCACGGGTGATTTACGGTAAGAACGATCCGCAGTGCTTCGCCCACCCGTCATGATTCACTTCGTGGGCATGCGATGTTTTTTTTTTTGTAAGCTAATAGTACAGGCTCGTGCGCTCATGCCGCGCACTTGTGCATTTCCTATATTTATTTGAACTGGGAAGTTAAAAATCAGCATTTTTACATATGTCTAAAGGAAGGTTTATTTTGAAGAAGCAGTGCTGTAAATTGGTAATATTTACTTGAATATTCATTTGTTCACTTGTGGAAGGCATAAAGCATTGGTCATGTTCATGTGCACAGTTCGGAAATATTGCGGATAGATTTACCTTAACCATCATACTTGCTTGATTCGGAAATTTCTAACCGACACAATAGTATTCTTCCCATTTCCACCAATATCGCAGGCGAGATGCGGGGCGAGCATGGCAGTTGGTGAAGGCCACTGTCTGAGTGTACAGGGTTCTTTTCCGAATTTTTCATAGAACTCATTGAAGATAATTTGGGTTTAAGGTTAATAACGACACTATGATGTTTGGTCGGTGTATGACTGACGCTTGAAGACGATTGTCAAGGTCAGGAAATGAAATGACGGAGTTCGTAACGCCGCCGCATTCTACAAGGCGTCTCCCGAGGAGGTATCAGCCACAATGCGGCTCCTCGGTGAAACGTCACCTCTTATAAAATTCATTTATTGTCTGATAGGCGGGAATTTGACTTCCGTATTGTGTCTGTACCTTTCTAAATACGCTAGCACTATCAGCAAGGACAGCGTAATGCACTGGTTTTCGCAAAACATTCGTTGCATCTTTCGGTACCGTACTAAATAATGAGATTTACAAGGCACTGCACGTATATTTGCCGTCATTATAAATTTATATGCACGTACTAATGTTCGACGTATTACAGCCAAAGTCTCAACACGCATCGAAGGAATGGTACAAAGAGATAGTCGTATGGCTAAATATAAATTGTGTAAGTTAACTTCTACGAAATTATGGCACTGAAAAGCTTGAATTATCTTTTCGATCTCATTTTAATGACGTTTTCGAATGTCGTTCAATGCCAGACCTCTATCATCTCAGATGATTTGCTTGAATGTAGCCACGTGAACGCACGGTTTGCAAAGCAGGTAGCTTTGTTAAGGGAATATACGTGATTGGGTGTAGGGGGGACTGGAAGGAATTTATTCCTATCCGCCTCCAAGTGATCTCACGGCTCTTGGACAGCTTCGCATCTGTGAAGGGATTTCCACTTCTGGAGAGCGAGAAGTATTCGGTGATGTCGTGGAGTGAGATCAAAACCTCCGCCGGGTCGCCGGTTCTCCAGACTGCACCCCCTGCTCGGACGACGAATCCTCGAGGAGTATGGTGGAATGTCTTGTTTCCCGTGTATCGTGCATGAGGCTGGAGAAATATAATTCTGCGATATACATTTCTGCTTCCTGCTTCTTGAAGTCCGTGCGACAGATGCCAGTTAAAGCAGCAAACGTGAAACCAAATTAAACATGAAAGCCCCCTTTTCGACTTTCTTCTTTTATCAGTGTGAACGCGCGCTTCCCGAAAGCCCTTTGTGCACATTTTACCTTGTATTTAATGAAGTATGCTTAGATGTAAAGCACCAAGGAATCATTAATTCTATCTTGGGAATCACATGTACCCACGCCTTAGCATCGCATCAGGAAAAAACTTCGCGTGCGGACCTAGGCCACGCTGGTTATGTCTTCCCTCGGTTATGCTGCTTGCAGAGTGCGCGTGGCTCTCTCATTCCCTGAATGCTGTACAAATAAGCACTGGCACAATGACGCAATGCGTCATATTTCATACCGTGTTAGTCTTTCCTACTTCCAGCTATTATTTTGTTACTTTAATCTTGTTCTGTTGTTCTCCTGGCAAGGAAGTGCATTAAAGCAAGCTATTCTTTATTGCAGTGGAGCTCCACCTCACATGGCAAATCTGTACGTATATTTTTTTATTGAAGCTTCATTCAAATCTGAAGCTACTTGTTTGTACATTGTCATAAGTTAGAATATATCAAACTTTCTTTAATATACTTATATTTTATATCCAAGTAACTTCGAACACGGCAGTTCTTTAACGTCATTGCATACAAAAGCTTACGGCAACATAAAGGCAAAAATAACGGGAAAACTAGATAAGTCAAACATTGGCTGGCGGAGCAAAACGCCCCAAGGAGTTGGCTTTCCCTCTCTAGCTGTTCACTTTGTTTTCACGGAAGTGGGCTTTCCCGCATGCATTGGGGAGAGTGAGCGACACAGGCTTGCGCACGGCGGGGGGGGGGGGGGCAAAACCAGCCCCATACATTGACATAATAAGTAGGGGGGGGGACGTGAGGGGCGCGCGAAGGGGGGGCGCGAAAGTCAGCCCCATACATTGACATAATAGGGAGGGGGGGGGCTGCGACGAACCTTTCCCCCCCCCCCGTGAAGGGGAACCCTTCGCACGCTTATGGTGAGCGATGTTTTGAGGAGGGCCCAATCGACACCGCATATCCTCGCCTATAACACGCCCTGGCATAAAACACCCAACCCCCTAAAACTTCAAACCACGTGAAAATAAGTTTTAAAAAAGACACAGGTTTTGCCTTAAGCTGCCTTCCTTCCATTACCCTGAAGCAGATCCATGAAGCCAGCTCGCGTCAAAACCCGCATGTAATATACTGAATTATACTACATATCGAACTGATTCCCGTATTTAGTAAATTGGATATATGGAGGTTCGACTGAATTAGTACGTAGTTAGTACTGTGCCATTTGTGCTATTGAAATTATAACGGAAGAGACAGAACAAGTGTCACGTGTTTTCAAAAAGTACGTCCGTAAAACATGGCTGAATCTTACGCTAAAGTCATACGAACGAACAATTTTAAGAATTTGTGTAATGGAGAATTCAGGTACTCGCTTGTTCAAGTGATTCAATTTAAATGGTTAATTAAATTTAACTTATAACACTTCTTTTTGACCAACCCCCTTCTGCAAGGGCATCATGCTTTCACGTTTTTGGTGCATTCGTAAGGCTACACCTAATAAGCTGCAGAAACATTAAAGTAAAATCAATTTTTCTATCCTATATTTCATCATTCAGTGCTTTTCAGTCCTTGCAATATGTCCATGCTCTCGTCATCAGCGTCACTAGAGGAATGACAAGTGAATGCACAGTACAGCGGTCTAATTACGCTGTCGATAGTATTTACCGTAATTCTTTACCAATTTTTTTCTGGTAATCACTCGTAAAACATGTAGAAGTGAATGTATTTTATTAATCATGTTAAGGGCGACAGCTGCAATTTGTAATTACTAGGTTATTGAGATCTGTATGGCTAGTCAGCTCTCTATGCTTACCGGGCCAGGGCAGGAAGTTGTTAAAAGAAGGGGTGTGCCCTACAATGAGAATGTTGCTATAGTTTTTAAAGGTAAAACGTTTCTATAAGCCTCCTAATGTTATCCCGGATGTTGCTTGCAGAATTGGTACCAAGGCATTGATTAAAATGTAAGTAACGGAAAATATCCCGTTCTTTAAGTTTCTCTTAGTTATGCAAGAAAAAAGGTCGCACAAATACGAAAAAAAAGTGAGGATGTCCTACAGCCAATAGGCGCCTTCACATTTTTAGAGGTAAGTCACGCAAGGGTACTTGACGTCGTAGTTGGTTTACTCGGGTGAGATACATAGGGTGAGCCTAAGGTAGCCTGCCAGCCAAAGCCACTAAACTAGTTCTTTCACATCTTCGCTATTTGAATAAAAGAGCTGTGGTTTCAGAATTATTACTTCTAAAATACAGATCTGCACTGCGTTTTGTCAAAAGAAACGATATGGACTATGCGCTGCCTATATATGCCAGTGCTCGTGATGAACCAGACGTGCCCTCAAAAGAAGCAGCTGGTTGCACAGCGGCAGGCTGCCTCACTAAATTAGCCCTGATGCCAGCTTTTAACTGCTTGTTGGCTAGACGCGGTCCTGTATAATGATAGCTCGGCGGATATATCATAATGTTTCACAGAAAATACTCTGGGGAGCGAATCAAACAAGTCGAAGAGCGAAATAATGAATTTAGAGGGGCACAAGTACCAGCGGATGCTGAATAATAAGCTCTGCCACACTATTTTATTGATACCCTTGTGATACCAGTCGAAACCAACGCAACTGCATTAAAACCTAGTGGGCATTCAGTATATCAAGCTTCTGGAGGGGATTTGCCACAGATAAGCTAGGCAATATACTTGCGAAGAAGTTCTTTTTGGGCTGTTTCGTATTGCTCACTGTGCGACAGCAATCAAATTGAAGGTACTGGGCACCCAAATATGCCCTGAAGAAAAAGAGGTGACCCTAAACAGCATGGCATAAATGGAGCTAAGAACATGAAGAGCTGAAGCATATTTTTCGGGCCTCCCAATAGATGCCAAGAACAAAAAATACGCTAAAAACGCAGTGCAGAATGGTTGCCAGGAAGGACCACATGCCTTTCAAGTCTAGCCATTGCCACTACGCCCGTGAAACAAAAAATGACACAACGGAAGCACACAGACGGTCCTAATGTTGTCGCAAAAACTGATGTATCTTTCATTCGCTGTCATTTAGACTTCTTTTATGAGATAACTCAAATCCAAATGAAATATAACAATCTATACGAGCCAAATCCAATTTTGCTTCTTAATACCGAGGACAGTGAGGTATATAGAGTCAGCCGCAATATAGATTTGAGGTATTTGCGTGACATGAACACACTGGTAAAAATTGTTGGAGTAGGCTGACCATATTGGCAGTAGAAAAAAGCTTCGTTTTTCTCAGTGTCGGTTAATGTAGATATGGCTCCATGAAAAAAAAAAAAAAGAAACGCCACACATATTCTTTATATCTCGATATTGGGTTGCGTAAGCATACGCCACTTCGGAGTTTGACGTGTACACTCTGTGCACAGATGAGACCCTTGCTTCCCCTCCATACGGGTGGTGGTTAACCAACATGCTAACTGGCGGCAGCTTTATGACGAATCTTTTTCTGATATTGGGAAGGATCGTGGCGGGATCGCCGCCCGTTGGAGATACATTGGGCCCCAATTTCACTAAGGATCCAATGACCCGCTCGTCGTATAGCTTCACCGTACGATACTTTTCGAAGGGTTATTCTAATGTGTTCTCTAGCCCAACACTGAGGAGGCCTGCCCGGAAAAGTGTTGCGGAGCCGTACCAATGCCACCTTCTACGCTTTGCATATAAGGTGGTGTAGTTCGGCTTAGTCAATGTGAAGGAGACGCATATAAGAAAATGCATATGTGAAGCGCGACAAAACGAATGTCTCGATAATACTCAAGCGTAACGATGTACTGCAAAGATGCGCAGAGGCGCATAACACAAGAACACAAAACGGACAAGCGTCTTTCTTGTGTCATGCGTCTGCGTGAATCTATGCAGCGTATCGTTACACACCAATAAGTCATTCCAGCTAGCCCCGGTGAAAGCACTTTTAAACGGTTTTTTAGCCTCGATAAGCTAGAGCAATTCATGCTTATTAATGCCTCGTTCGCGCACGGTCACTTGAAGCATGAGATGGGCCCCCTCTGGTTTACAGTTGCGTTTATGCTGCTCATTGGGCTATTGTTATGGTGCTTCTCGTCACAATGAGGCCGAATACAAGCATATGGTGTGCCCTCTCTTACGGCGTGTCACTCACCTGCACTTAAATGGTGGGTAGTGCGTTCTTATTGCTGCTAAGGTCTTGGGGTCAGAGTAGCTCCGATTTGCTCAGTGAACACTCCAAACGGGCGTTCGTCACCTGCTGGACGACCATGTCCGTACCCTGTTGAAGGGTTTGTTCGATTTAACCATCTGATCTTATGGTTTTCCAGAGCATGATGTCGTCTGCATAGAGGGTGTGTCGCACGCCGAGTGCCCTGTCGTGTTTGGTCGAGCTTGAGTTGTAGTGAACTGACGAAGAGATAAAACAGAAGAGATCAGGGAGCTTCGCACTAGTTGTACCAAGCCTGAAGAAAGCGCGCAGCTGGGCACCATCCTTTGTTTCTTTTCGGTTTTCTTTTTTTTCCTCCTCTTTGTCATTGGATTTCTCCTTTCCAGTCTTTCTGTCTTTTTTTCAATCTCTTTATTTCTATTTGTTTCTATCGTTTATTTTCTTTCTCTGTCTCTCTAATTCTCGCTTGCTTCCTCTTTTTTTTCTATTTTTATGCATGGTCTTGCCTGCGTTGCGCCAAGCGAAGACAGCATGCGACAGCCCGGGCCCCCCGAGTGCTCCGGTTTCAATATCAACATCAAGGCGTTCGAAGAACAAGAGGAAAATGACTTCTCCTTGACGCGAGCGTGCCCGCAATATACTAGAACTAGAGATCACTATACTATACGTAGTTTTGCCTGTGTTTCGCACGCGACAACGGACCGCATTCAACCACCTACGATAGCCCGGGCCCCTAAAGTGCTGCGCACTTAAAAGTGAGATAAAACGGCTCCTTGAGGAGTCTTGCGGTCGGCCATTATGATTCGCTTGGAATAAAGGTTGTCGCCGAAAGTTCAGATTTACTGCGGCGAAAAGCCAGTTTCGCAGTAAGGGCGAAACAATGAGTGCGTTAGCAACACATTGGTATGTCATACAAAGAAAGGGCTAGCAGCTGACTCCATTCGCAAAACGGCCTCTGCAACGAGCGAAGTGATGTAGGTGTGATCTGTGTCTTCGGCGGAAATGTTGCGGGATAAGCACAACATACCATTGTCCTCCTCAATAAATAAGCGCGCGAGCATAGGGGCTACGCCCTGTAGGTACAGAGCAGGTAAATAGATATGCATCTACAGAACGGCACACGGCGCCGACCGCGACAACTCATCAACAGTTTCGATGTACTTGGTATCACAACCAAATACACGGCTCTAGTAAAAAGTAATAAACCCTCTCCGGGTTGTAATTCAGCTAAGGCGCCTAAAATGCTAGGGTCGTTAACGTTTTCAAATGCTTTGTGAAGATCTAGGCCGAGTAAACTTTGTCAAACATTGGAAGCCAAGCTCACGGCGGTGATCCAGACTAGTGTCCTCTCAAGCTTTGTATTTATATCAGCGCGAATGCTCGAGGCCCGTGCACTTAGGTTTAGGTGCAGGTTAAAGAATCCCAGTTGGTAGAAATTTCCGGAGCCCTCCATTACGGCGTCTTTCATAATCATATGGCGGTTTTGGGAAGTTAAACCCGAACTATTATTACATCATTATATCATTGCAAAAGCCAAACGGGAACTAATATACTCTAGCTGCCTGCGAAAATTGTACGGTATCATTCCTTTCTCTGACATCCCATTTTGGATGTTCAGCAGGGTGATGAAAACTAGTTTCAAATTTTGTGAAAATTAAGCACACGGAGTCACGGGGAGGCCACCTGTTCAAATAAGTTATGCAGACAAGGGGGCAAAAGTTAAAACAATAATTAGAGCAATCAGCTGCAATGTTATTTCTGATCTAGTAATGAAAATTTCATCGACTACAGTAAACAACATATTCTTATTGAATATTTAGATGCAGTCTTGCTTCAGGAAATTACACTTGACGGAATTCGAGCCTGTCGGTGTTCCTAGACAATGGCTGCAAAGTTTAATTGCTGTTCGAATGACTACGCATGCAACAAAATGAGGATCAGTGAAATCTTTCTGCCAGAGAACGGGTCAAATGCACCGGCAAATATGATATCAATTATCATTTCACTACGGGCTCACAACATTGTCAGGTGGTTGTGACGGTGAAGAATGCTGTAGTAAGACAGAGAAATACGAAGCCCTTCATTGGGCGAACTTCTGCCCTGAAACTTAAGTCAACATAAAAGCAATTTCCTGCTGTACATTGATAGCGGCGAGACCATTCGGCGGCCATCAAGAAATCTGATCAGCGGTAAGGTGCGTCGCCATTTATACATGTGGCATCGACAATTCTAGCTTTATCGTTGGTGGTTGTGTTTGCTTCAGTACAACTCAACTCTTCACGCTGCGCGCTCAAGCTTATCAGAAGAATCTAAACAATTACACCATCTCCCGTTAAAGGGAACCATGTGTAGATGCGAAGCAGCGGGCGCTAACGCTTACACTGGCGGCGGCGTTGACGCTGGCGCTCATCGCAGCGTTGCGCAGGAGAGAAACCTGGGGAGGCGCAAAGCACGCAGTGATATACCGGTGTTTCCTACTGGAACGTGCCAATCGCTGCTAATGGGCAATGAGAGACAGAAGACTCTGACTGGACACAGAGACCCGCAGTCCGCTTTTAGTTAACGCGCACGCTGCGAATTTTTTATCGTTCGACAACGGACAGGAGAAATCTCCCACCGGCACCACCTCGCAGGTCAAGATCCAGTGCCATATATACGGGGTGGCCAGTGAAAGGTTGTGCAGCGCGAGCAGTCCTTTTTAGATGTGAAGCATCTGATGGCGAAGCTTAATCCGGTGGTGGTGGTGTGCCGCGTGGCCTCCCTTACTGCGCATGCGCGAACCCTTTGAAAAAAAAAATAAATAAAACCTCCTTTCCCCCTCTCTCTCCTCTAGGCATCCCTCCCCGCGGCAACCACACCGTCACTGCGCATGCGCCTCCCCTCCTCTCTCCCCTCCTACACTCCCCCCTCTCTCCTCTAGGCATCCCTGCCCGCGTCGTCCACACTCCCACTGCGCATGCGCGTCCCCCCCCTCTCTCTCCTCTCCTACGCTCCCCCTCTCTCGCCTCGCGACGCCGACGCAGGCAGCGTCTGCTAGCGAGTTTCTTGGTTGAAAAAACCGACTGCTCGCGCTGCACAACCGTTCACTGGCCACCCCGTATATATGGCAATGG
The DNA here is from genome assembly GCA_030522465.1 of Rhipicephalus appendiculatus. Taxonomy (NCBI): domain Eukaryota; kingdom Metazoa; phylum Arthropoda; class Arachnida; order Ixodida; family Ixodidae; genus Rhipicephalus; species Rhipicephalus appendiculatus. Next base: position 43,382 of record JALIZH010012452.1, read on the forward strand.
ATCTCGACCTCCAAGGTGGTGCCGGTGGGAGATTTCTCCTGTGCGTTGTTGAACGATAAAAATTCGCAGCGTGCGCGTTAACTAAAAGCGGAGTGCGGGTCTCTGTGTCCAGTCGGAGGATCTGTCTCTCATTGCCCATTAGCAGCGATTGGCATGTTCCAGTAGGAAACACTGCTCCATCACTGCCTGCTTTGCGCCTCCCCAGTTTTCTCTCCTGCGCAACGCTGCGATGAGCGCCAGCGTCAACGCCGCCGCCAGTGTAAGCGTTAGCGCCCGCTGCTTCACATCTACACATGGTTCCCTGTAGCGGGAGATGGTGTAATTTTTTTTCCACCACGAAACTCGCTAGCAGACGCTGCCTGCGTCGGCGTCGCGAGGCGAGAGAGGAGGGAACGTAGAAGAGGAGAGAGAGGGGGGGGACGCGCATGCGCAGTGGGGGGGTGTGGACGCCACGGGCAGGGATGCCTAGAGGAGAGAGGGGGGAGCGTAGGAGGGGAGAGAGGAGGGGACACGCATGCGCAGTGAGGGTGTGGTCGCCGCGGGGAGGGATACCTAGAGGAGAGAGAGAGGGAGAGGAGGTTTTTTATTTTTATTTTTTAAAGGGTTTGTGCATGCGCAGTAAGGGTGGTCACGCCGCACATCACCACCGGATTGAACTTCGCCTTAAAGGGGTACTGACACAAAAACTTTGGCCTCGCGTTTCTTTGCTGCAATGTGTTGCTGGGGTCCTGTTAGTCATAACACGGCACCTCGTTTGCTGCAGCGCGCGACAGATATCTAATTACAGGCTCCTCATTACCGACCAGTTTCAGTTTCGGTTTGAGAGGGCTCGAAAAACGACAAGCCGCCGGCTGCAACTATCACCACCTAGCGTGCGCAGCTCTTGATCTCGTCAGCACACAGAACTGTGACGCACATCCGCACGGCCCACATCAAAAAGTCCTTTCGAATAGGAAACGGGACAGCAGTGTCGCCAAACACAAAACTTTCAACGCGTGCGCCGCGGACCAAGGACTCGCGACCAGCCGACGAGAAGTACGGACTGTTGGAACAAACGCGGCAAAAGAAAAATCGCAGCTATGACGTCGTCATAACTTGTTGCAGCGTGGTCACGTGAGGGAAGTAGGGGGGTCACCAAGGATCACCTCTGATGGTGTCAGTAGCGCGAGGGGAGCCGATCGCTCACGCAAACTTCAAAATTAATTTAAAATACCTTCCAAGCCATATTCGCTGTTGATATTTTGCAGATGATATACACATGTTCACGGGAATCGAACCCGCAGGCTGTCTCGGCCGTGAAATTTTGTGTCAGTACGCCTTTAATCTGCTTCGCATCTAATAATCGGAATGTTCGACATGACAGCGCAGTGTACGCAAGGCAGTGGTTACCCGTGTAGCGGGTTGGTTACATTAAAGTACAAGAAGCGCGCCAGGCCATATCAAGAAATGACTGCGTTACATAACATTGCATCGATTCTTACTCTCTTACATGTGGAATCATGCGAATCGCACTTAAATTTTCAACTGGGTATCTGAATTTGACCAGTGCTCCGGCAATTTCAACACGTTGCTATAAGAGTGCGCGGCTACCAGCGCTTGTAGGGCTATATGCTAACGCAAAGGAAGGCGAGCTGACGCACGGTTGTATAGATGTGGGTGAATGGAATCATGACGCATGGTACCGGCACCGGGTAGAAAGCCGTTCGTCCCGTTATTCTTGGTGGCGCCTGGCGAAGTGCTGCATGCCATGGTTTCATAACTTCCGAGCTTACGTGCCACCGCACGCAACTCAGGCGTGGAACATTACGCAAACAACCTGCTCAGCAGGAAGGAACCGTGTAGCAACCCTGCCGCGTGTAACAACCCTGCCGGTTCGCGTAGCAACCCTGCCGCGGGACATTTGCCTTTCGCGCGGTGCGCCCGAGGAGCGCAGAGCTTTAGTTACCAATATCTGGGGTTTTATGTGCCAAAACCACCATGTGATTATGAGGCGTGCCGTAGCGGAGGGCTCCAGAAAGTTCGCCGACATATGGTTCTCTAACCTGCCCCTATATCATAGTACACGGGCCTATAACATCACGCCTCGATTTAAACGTGGCCGCTGCGGCCCGGTTCAAACCCGTGACACTCGGGTCAGCAGCCGAGCACCGTAGCCATTTTACCACCATGGCGGCTAGCACAAAAGTTTTGAAGCCATGGCATGCAGCACTGTGCCGGCGCCACGAAAAATCCAGGTTGTACGGCTGTCTACCAGATGCAGTCACCACGTGCCACTCGTCCTTTCGACCTCACCGTATACAATAATGTGTCAGGTTGCTTTCAGGAACCTGTTTAGCCAGAAGATCCCACAGCCACGCACTCTTGGTGCAGCGTTTCACTCGCCAAGCATTGTACTTGCTAGAATTCTGCCAAGTGAAACTGTGTGAAAGCACAGGTATCTCTAACTTGCGAATACAAACGTGCCCGGTGAGTGCTGCAACAAATAAGTCCATTATTAGATTTTAGTTAACGGAGTGGCTGAAAGTGGAAAGTATCATCTTACACCGTGGCCCCTAGGATGCGTAGCTAATCTTCAAAGGTTGTCTTCAGGTACCTGTCTGTTCTGAATTTCAAGAAAATCATGAAACCTCATTTAGATCAGCGTGTGCAATGTATGTGTTATAATGTTTTCAGAACTAGGGACATCGAATTTGAAGTAAAAAGCAACGATGGCACGAAAATCACTCTTCAGATTCCTATAGCACGTAAGTACATTTCTTCTGTACTAATGACTTTATGCGGCATATGTGGTTTAGAATAGTCTGTGATGCAGCATTTACCGCCACATGTTCACTTTGCGAATTATGGCTAATGTTTTTGCATTATAGGAATTTTGACAAGTAGCAAACGTTGGCATTACTACTCCTCGTGTCATCTTCAGCCATCACCACATTACTCTCTTGACGGTCATTCACCAAAGTATTGCTATCGAAGTTTTCGTACACATTAGAGACGTTCTCATTACTGAGGGGGAAAACAGCGCAAAAACGGGACGAAGAAAGAATGACCACACAACACAAGCGCTTGTGTTGTGCGGTCATTCTTTCTTCGTCCCCGTTTTTGCGCTGTTTTCCCCTCAGTATTATGTACCAACTGGCCCTTCAAGACACCCTTGGCGGAAGACATAGATCACACCGTAGCAACCGTACCTACGCGGCATATAACATAGGTGCAAGGGGCCCAAAGCAGTAGAACTTTCGAACTATGCCCCTCTAGCTTCTGTTCAGTGGCCTGCCGCATGGATCGACAAAGTGAAGCACAGATGCGCAGAATCTTGGGTCGTGCGCCTAAAACACAGTGCCTGAAAAATCGCTCTTTACTCAAAGTGACCTCATTAAATTGTTCAAAGCAGAACACACAACAGCACGTCTGTGCGCGCTCTTGGTACCAATAAAACGTATTCGCGAGAAAAACAATCCTTATGTTGCGTCAGAGGTGTCAGCATTGACAGCAATCTCGAAACCACCGTTAGCTTCCACAAAAAGCCTGTACACGGTAATTTTTCTTTAATATTAGCACAGATGCCACACAGAGTCGTACTGTTGGTTCTGTTTCACGACCTTTCGGTGGGAAGCTTGTGTTTAGTGTTTCAGTACCCCCGCCCGCAAAAAGAAAAAAAAAAGCGAGGTCGTACTTGTAGTCCCTGTAAGAGACGCTCGTCCAGAGTCAGATAAAAAATGCTAGAGATAAACAAACACAATGCTTCAATTCCGCAAATTAGAGAGGTGGGGTACAAAGAAAACTTTAGGCGCCTCTACTATATTTGCTTCAATTAAGGCAATGGGATCAGGAAAAAAAGAGCATGCCACTGTAACACCGTGCCAATGACCGAACCACTACATTTAGGAAGGATCCCTCCGCTTAGTTCATGATAAGCCTGTCACGGAAGTTAACCAGTAAAGTCGTTTTGATTTAGCGTTAATATCCAGGAGATCTCGTATTTTGCTTCGTATATTTTATTTTAAAACATTCTCCCTCTCGTTCGCTACACCGTCAATGCACATATATTGTTATCACTATCGTTTTCAATATATTTAGGTCCACTCCATAACGGAGGTCTGCCGCAATGGTCTTCATTTCACCCTGCCGTGCGCGAGCTGATTCAATTTTGAACGTTGTCGCTAGGTTTCAAATTGAGACAAGAGATCACAAGCAGCAGACGAACGCGAAGTAGACGTCTTCCACTGTCTTCGCTCGTTCCAACTTGAATTTTTATAACAAGCGGATATTGCGTACTGATTAGTTAATGATCTTAATGCGCAGTGGCCCATGGACCATTTCGTTTATATCATGAGAAACTAGTTAACCACCGACACTGACGAAAATTCTCTCTTTCTGTGTTCACTGTATTCCCCAGCATTTAGCTATAAGAGTTAGAGGAAGGGGGGTGGGGATAAAGCCTAGAACTTTTAACGTGATGAGTAAAATAGCTCCTTTCGCGGTAAATTCGGGTATTGCCACCGAAGTCGGGCGTCATTAGTTTATGAGCAAAGAAACCTGAAGGGCGCTTGAGCTTCGTCTGCAAGAGTAGAACGCGGTAGAGTAATCGGGCCAGTGGCACAGCCTTGTAAATCGCTAACCTCGCTCCTCTCCTCAGGGCAAACCTCATCCCTTCCGCAAACAAAAAAAAGCTCTTCTCGTAGCATTGCCTGCATCAAAATAGACAGATTTAGTTGAGCGTCCGCAGCGGCGCTGCGGACGCAGGCGCCCAGCCATTCCCGATGCCAGGCTGCGTCCGCAGATCAGTTGCGGACGCTCACCTGCGTAGCAACAGGCACAACGGCTACAAGCACACCTGCGTAGTAGTGTGCACTTTGTTTACGCTGTTGCTGATGGTGAATAATTATGTCTAAGCCATTTGTAATGGGTGTGTTTTAAGCAGTCTAATCTTTGCGCAATTCGCAGGATGTGACGGCTGGTAAGATTTTACTCTTGAGCCACGCTAAGTTTCGTGCTTTACACGCTTGCGCTTAATGACATTGCGATAGGTTTATTTTTAACACGGTCTGAAGCACTGCTGTGGCTGTGTACTAGAACTCTGGCTCTGCGCGCAGAAGGCCTGGAATTGATTCCCACTCCAACCGGACGATGAGGAGAAGCGAAAGGGGGAGAGGAGAGGGTAGATCATAGCGCAGGCAAGTGTGGCGTGATGCCAGGAAAACGAATGTATTCCGCAGCGATATATAGTATTAGCCTTGTATATACCGGACTAAGAAGAGGAAGGAGGGTAGAGGTTGGAGGATCTCTAGGTAGCTTTGTCCTGTGCGGTCGTGCCGTCCAGGCATTCTTTCAATAAGCCCCTTACCCCTACTTTGAACATAACAGACTGGTGGAAGTGCTGGGTAGGACAACCAAAGACGGAAACCTTAAGTAAGCCGGAACGCAATTACACAGTGACTGAGCAAGAATGTCTGGCACTCGTCTTCGCTGTACAGTGATTCCGCTCATACCCGTATGGTCGTCGCTTCCAAGTGCTCACGGATCATCATTCCGTTGTGCTGGCTTGTAAGAGTACGACTTCACGGTAATGTACCAGAGCGACAGGATACACGATGACGCTGATTGCTTTTCACGAAAGCCTATGGACACGACCAGAGCCCTATATCCTTCGGAGAGTTCGGCAGAATGGCGGGGCCAACAATCATCCAAATTTAGCGGCGGCGCTGTCCGCCATCTTGTGCCGAGGAGCCGTTAGCTAGCGTAGACGTAGTGTCTCGAAGTGACAATCTATGACGGACGCCGAAGTGGAGGCCTGCGAAAAATTCGACAACGCGGGGTTTAGCAAACACTGACATCGTACAGTACCACAGGCTTCAACGATTTCGCCTTCATCGAAATTCGACCGCCGTGGCAAGGACTGAGTCCGTGTCTTTCGGGTCAGCCGCCGAGCACCATCACCACTCAGCCACGGCGATGGCCCCCAAACTCCATTCTTCGATGACAGCAGAATATAACTCTAGAAAAACTGCGTCGATGCAACACAAACTGCGCTTCAGCGGTTTAATTATGGATTAGACTTAAACACAAGCACCGTGAACCGTCACTGATTAAGCGATATCGCGACGGGCATGCCGCGCAAAGAGCGCTTGCTTATCAATAAAATGCAGTAACCGTTGTATGCAAGCCGCGATAACGATGGCACATGAGATCTACCTCTATCTTTTTAGGAGGTTTCCGCTTCTTCTTGTCCTTGCGCAATGCGGAAATAGCGTCGGCACAGCTGTCCATTTGAGCTTCTTCGGTCCTTTGCGAAAAGACTCGAACTGATCTGGCTCGAAGTGAATCTGCATTTAAACACATGCGCACTATGAATGCGAATCTACTTGGGCAAACTAAATTTCACACTTAAGTCGCAAAGGCGGGAGTTGTCGTTGACTTTCCAATTATCTCGCTTCGTTCTTACTTCCCAAACGCGGCGCCGAGCTCGATTCTGGTCGCCTTGCGGAAAACGGTACAGGGCGAATCCTTTTTTTTTGTGAATTCGAGCAGCTTACCGCACTGCAAGCTCCCACAGCGATCTCCATGCAGGTCCACGATGTTGTACGCAGCCGACTCGCGCAGGAATATCAGCGCAGACGCACCCGGTCGCTCACAAAACGCGCACAACTGCCGAAAGCGACTTCGCGTGCGTAGCCCCACGAGTAACCCCGGCACAAAATGGCGTTGGCGGCTGTCGGCGGCACAATAGCGCGCTGTTGCCAGACTCAAGTGCAGTAGCTTCCAGACTGGCGGTGAGATCAAAAAAGCGCCGAAGTCTCCCAAAGGGGATATACGGCTCTGGATACGACAGTTTGCGATGCCGACAATTTCAATCACCTCACTGCATCACTGGCACCAATGCTCCCGCACAAGAACACCTTTGAAATTGAGCAGCGGAAGGACGCCAGCTTGGGACCGTTATTTACTGCCGCATGAGCATCCACTTAGGAAGGCCGCCTGTGTGTTCGTGAAGGACTACTTTACAAGAAGACCGAGTTTCCAATTCCGGTTCGTCGTTCCAGATACGCTACGTTCTTCTGTTCGGCGTGCCATGCATGACAACGCCACTTCGGGTCACCTGGGAATGACGCCAACACTCCATAGTACACAGGAGCACATTTACTGGCCGCGCATGTGCTTTTCGGTTGAGCAATATGTGGCCAGTTGTACCTAAAGGTAGGCGCACAAATCAGTCACGACAGCTCCGGCCGGACGCCTACAGCCTGCGACGCCTCCCAGTGCTCCATTTCAGCAAGTTGGCATTCACATCGTGGGCCCTATTCCGCGCTCCTCGAAAGGAAACCAATGGATTGTAGTGTGCGCGGATTGTCACACCCGCTCATGCGAGACGGCCGCCCTGTCCTTTGCGACTGCTGACGAAGTCTCATCCTTTCTCCTGCTCTCGATTAGACTGCGCCACGGACCTCCTCGCGTGATAAGTGACCGCGGACATCAGTTTACGGCAGAGGTTGTCGAGGAGCTCCTCCGTATGTGTGGCTCGGAACTCCGACACTCGACGCCTTGCCATCCAGAGACGAATGGCCTTACCGAGCGAACAAACCGGACGCTGGTGAATATGCTGTCAATGTACGTGGCGGCCGACCATAAAAACTGGGACGACGTCTTAACGTTCATCACGCACGCCTTCAATACTGCCCAACACGAGATCACTGGCCAAAGCCCTTTCTTTCTTCTTTACGTTAGACCACCTCGTTACACCCTCGACACTACATCTGACAATGACGATCTTTATTTAGCGGAAACCCTCTGTCTCGCTGAAGAGGCTCGCCGTCTTGCCCGCCTGCGTAACATAGCATCACAAAACCGTTCAAAAGCCCGCTACGGCAGCAAGCACCGGCACGTCACCTATGAACTTGGAGACCTTGTGCTAGTATGGAAGCCTCAGGCTTGAGCCAAAAACTATTCGCCCAATACACCGGCCCATCTGTTATCCTTGAACGCCTCAGTGCAGTGGTATAGTGCGACTGAGAGCTAGTGGGAGATGCTCTACAAAGACAGGGGTCACTCAGGTGGCTCGCTCAATACCTTTCAGTCGGCGGGTCGGTGCATTAAACGCGCGGTGCGATTCGTCTGCGAGGGCGGACGTATTACGCCGTGTATGTGCCGGACTAACAAGAGGATATAGGGTAGAGGTTGGAAGAAGATCTTTCGACAGCTTTGTCCTGTGCGGTCTTGCCGTCTAAACCCTCTGTCAAAAACCCCTAACCCCTACTGTGAAAGTAACAATAGCATAGTCATGCATAGCAATTTTACTATTTTACCGCATTATTAAAAAAAAGAAAGGAAAAAAAAACAGGACAGCGCTAACTTCTAACGTTTGATTTATTTCAGTAGGCGTCGCAACCATACGTACGCTAAAAATCAGCGCACGTAGGCGCATATATAAGAAAAAAAATAAAGATGTAGAGAATTTGAAAAGACGTGCACACTTTGGTTTAAAGATTAGTGACAATGGATGTCAGATAATATGTAATAGGTAAACTTACACAGGGCTTCAATTTCACATACTACAGCGGCGTGGCCCCAAGAAAAGGCATTGGGCGCCTCTACTAGGCTTAAAATATGGGGTGGGGGGTTAAAACAAATAAAACATGCTTTCCAAACGTCGTAACCAATGTTGTTACTTCTTTCTCGGTTCACGTCTTCACTTCGTCCTTCTAGCGCCACACGTATTTTCCCGAAGCAACGAATCTGCGCAATTCGTCCAGTCACATGCCCCGTCCATTCAACACGACACCTGCTTTTCTCAAATGCTATTACCCTGTCAACTGCCATAATGCTATCTCGGCGTCATGATGTGTGAATTGGTTTCACAAGCGCTACAACACGTCTTTCGTGTTATTTTTTAGATATTTCTATAATGGTGAATAGGTGCCTGCGGTACCTATTGACCACAACCTGCGGTACTACCCGGGGCATTACCTGCGGTACTAAAAAAGTCCCAGTTTCACCGCAAGGGTGAAGCAATGAATGTGATAGCAACAAATTATAATGTTATTCGAAGTGAGGCTGGCAGCTAACTCTTTTGAATACGATCTCACCAAAATCTACAAAATGCTGCTTTAAGATGATACGGCCGCTCCAGGGACACTGTTCGCACAATCTACCCAGCGTTGAGAGCGGAGCACGTAGAAGCCAGCCGCCCGCTGTCAACCACTGTGATGGCGAGATAACGCGGGCGCCAGTGACAACCGCGCTCGTAAAACCAAACGTCGCAGTGGCTGCATGAGGGACCCCCCCCCCCCCCCTCACGTCTTTTCGCGCTTCTTAAAGACGCGCGGGGTGTTTCCTCTCTTATTGAGCATTCCCCGGCTGGTCGAACAGCCGGGGGGGATCTTAACGCATACGCCTCGGAGGGACGTAGATGGGCCGGCTCGATTGATATGCGCTTCAACCGCATTTGTCGCCCCGCTCCCGCGCTGTTACCCGCGGGTAGAACGTACGAGCCACCGGGGGGATCTATCAATTTGGACTTTATACGCGAAATGACGGCGACGGCAACGGCGACGGCAAAAACCCGTCGAAACTGTCCATGCAATTTCTATGGCGATAAAACACGTGCACTTCAGCTGTTTGGTGTAACAACACACAGCAATGGAATTCCGTTCATTGACCCGGACAAAAAACGTAGGTTGAAGGGGTCTTGAAGGAATTTTGCAAGTGAGCATCGAACGAACTCAAGAATAATCAAGCGAATGTCGCAAAAATTTTCCATTCCTTCAAGAACTAATTGAGTTATAGGGGTTCGGCGCGCGTTGCGCTCTCTCTCTTGTATCTTCCCTACCAGCGCACTGGACGTTAAGCATGGACGATGGCACGAAGCAGATGGCACGGATGATAGTAGTGGTTCAGAGGGAAAAAAGAAAAAAGAGCTCACATCTGCAACCCATGAGGGAGCACGGCTGAACGCTTTCAGGGGTGGGGGAAGAGACAGACAAAAAGAAAGAAAAGAAGAAAGATGACAGCCACGATGAAGGCGTGGCAGAGGAAGCCAAGAGCTGAGGCTGTTGCAGTCGACAGCAGAAGCCTATGCTTAGGGATGGTCGATTAAAATTTTTAATCGATTAATCGTTAATCGTTCATCGATTTAACCTTTAATCGATTAATTGGTTTCGATGTGATGTTTTAATCGATTAATCGATTAATCGACATTTTTGATGGGTGCTTTAAAAACGATACCTTATTGTTTGAGAGGCATTGTTTGTGTGTGATCTCGACAGAAGTATTTCTATCAGACGCGCTAGAGGTCACATGTGCACATTTGCGCCTTCGTGAAAATTCTCACTTTCGGACAATGGACACGGGCGCCCCGTCGTCTTTGGGTGATGTCACGGATTGAAGGATCTGTGGTCATCATCCATGGACGATTAGGCAGCAGGTCGTATTTTCTCGAAGCCTGGCTACTCGAGCGCACCGATATCGGAGGCCTTTCCGGCTACCACACTGGTCGAAAAGACGCACCGGAAACATGCAGCGTGGCCGAGGGTTAGGAAATCCCGCGAAAGGCAAAGCAGATAATATTTAATAATATCTGGGGTTTAACGTCCCAAAAAAGGCAAAGCAGAGACGAGGAGGAAGATGAAGTAAATTAGACGCTGGCACTCGTAGGGAGGGCATCTTTTCTCCGATTGTCCGTTAGATATTGCGGAAGCCCTCGATAATACTATAATTGCGGACTAAAGTGATCTCTTCCTTGAGGTCGCCCATGCGCAATTTCACAGCAACATACTGACCTCAAACAGACCATCGGTACAGGCATCTGGGGGAAGTAGAGCGAGGGAGATTTTTGCCTCCCGGTTAAAATGAGCGGCATTTGCACCAGCGTAGTCCACATATTTCACCTCATCGTTGCCCAACTCGGCTCAACGCGCACATCTTCAATCGTGTGTACAGCCGCAACTGTAATAATAATAATAATAATAATAATAATAATAATAATAATAATAATAATAATAATAATAATAATAATAATAATAATAATAATGATAATAATAATAATAATAATAATAATAGTAATAATAATAATAATAATACTAACAATAATAATAATAATAATAATAATAATAATAATAATAATAATAATAATAATAATATGGTGTATTACGTCCCAAAACAACTATATGATTATGAGGAACACCGTAGTGAAGGGCTCAGGAAACATCGACCACCTGGGGTTCTTTAACGTGCACCTCAGTCTAAGTACTCGGGCCTCATGCATTTTCGATTCCATCGAAAAAGCGGCGGCCGCGGCCAGGATTCGATCCCGCGACCCTCGGGTCAGCTGTCGAGCTCCGCAACCGCTACACACCGTGGAGCCCGAACTGCGAGCGTTCGGGCTCCACAGTCAGGCATTAGAACATATAGTATTTCGCGACTGTCCTCCTTTCGCGTCACAGCAGGAGACGGGTGCCTATAACTATAACTATAAGCTTTAACACGCGTGCGTGTGTGTGTGCGTGCGTGTGTGTGTGTGTGTGTGTGTGCGCGTGCGTGCGTGCGTGCGTGTGTGTGTGCGTGTGCGTGTGTGTGTGTGATTGAAGGAAAGGATGCACGTGCGAAATATTTTATTTACGTTTCGGCTGTCCACCGGCCGAAACGTAAATAAAATATTTCGCACGTGCATCCCTTTGTTAAATTTTATATATATATATATATATATATATATATATATATATATATATATATATATATATATATATATATATATTAAGTAATAATCTTTTATTCGCTAAGGAATAAGATATAACGGCAATAGGACCCAGTCAAGAAATAAACGCAATTAAAATTTGGAACTTCTTGGACCACTGTGTAGTGCCGTTGAAGAAGAAAAAATAAAATAAAATCTGCCCAAAACTCCGATATGATTATGAGGGACGCCGAAGTGGAGGGCTCCGGAAATTTAGACCATCTGGTGTTCGTCAACGTGCACTGACATCGCACAGTACGTGGCCCTCGAGCATTTCGCCTCGAAATGCGACCGCCGCGGACGGGTTGGAACCCGCGAACATCGGGTCAGCAGCCGAGCGCTGTAACAACTGATCCACCATGGCGGACCTGAGAGTTAAATAAAATACCCAGAAAGTGGTCATAGCACAGCAGGCGAAGAAATTCGCTAGTTTATCAAAGACAAGGAGAGCTGAGTTTATGCGATGAGACACGATGAAACAGCGCGGAGCCGAAAACGAACGCAAACAAAATATGCAATTAGACGATGCGCTCGCAAGTCTGAAATGTACAGAAAATAACAAACTTCACTGTTGAGCACTGACACACCGCCTTTCTGTTTTCATTCAATGAACCCATAGCGCTGAAAACACACGGACAAAGGAAGAGGTCCTGCGAAGAGGACCCAGCTTTCTGAACGAATATGAATTTCCTACAGTCCATCCTTTTGAAACATAAGAATCGCTTGTGTCATTGAAGAGCGACTTGATTTTCAAGATAAGTTACACAAAGGCTCTTGGCTAAGTAGCGAGATACTGACAACGTATACGTGAAGAGGCGGATTGGTGGGTTCGGGAAGGGTGTCCTCAACATTGTAATTTTAGTCATGACCATTTTTCTTCGGAGGATGACTCTTGGGACATTAATAAAGTTGGCGTGAAGCAGGTGATATCTTAAGAGTTTCCGTCACTGGCTTCGAGTACTGCTTACCACCTTTATCACACATCGCAGTGGTCGTTTTCGAATCTTCTGTGAACGTCCACACCGCGCTCCTCTTGCGATTGCTCGCTGTTACGACATGACAAAGGAAGCAGTATACACACCCCAATGTAACAATAACGCAATATAGCAAGTAAGCACCACGTGAACGTTGCCGACGGTTAACCAGCACACGATAGAACAAATGGAGGGCGAGAGGAGGCGAAAGCATTAAGCTGTGAGCGGAGTGAAGCGGGCAAGTGCATTTCTGTCTCGTCGGGGTGGGGCCGCTTCCTGCGCGCGCCTGAACCTTTGGGGAGGGCTTAGAGGAGGACACCGTAGGCGACGGAGACCAGGGCGAGTTCATTTCTGCCTCTATGGGGTAGGGCCGCCAACGGATTGGGCTCATTGTACTAGCGTACAAATATGCGCTGTAGTGAAAAAGAGTAGGTGCGCTCGACTATTGCGTATCGGCATCGCTCGCCTCGCACTCATGCGCACCGGCCAAGGGGCTGAGTTGGGGGGGGGGGGGGGGCAGTTGCCATAATCGATTAATCGAGGAGTTTTAATCGATTAATTCGATTAATTGAAACGCGCAAATTGATTACGATTAATCGATTAACCATGTAGCCTTAATCGATTAATCGTTCATCGATTTTACCATCCCTACCTATGCTGTTCAGAGTCCTGGGGAGGTCGCCTCGATATCGAGGGGGGCGAATCCGCCACGGGTGTTGTGAAGCTAGTCGCGCCTTGAGGCACCTAGCTGAGCGCTGACTGCTTGAAGGCAGGTGGCTCGCCGCGGATGGTGCACTGGCAGGAACTGTACTACAGCCAGCAGAGTGGTCAGGAGGTTAGCGATGAGGACTTCGCCCGGGTTCTCCGAAGGCTCGGGAGGTGTTCAAGAAGACTGGCTCAGCCTGGGGGAGCTCGTTGATGACAGAAGAGATCGGCGCGGTGCAGGACCCGGGTGGTGCAGCCCGTGATCCGTAGTGTTGGTCTCGGACAGATTAGTCTACACTGCAGCAGCGCAGCAGCGCACGTCACGGGACTGCTCGTGTACTGCAGCATTGACCATCCATCTCGAGAGGAGCGTTGGTGACGTGGCCATGAGAGTGGCCACTCTCTTTTGCGCCTGCCAGCGAAGGTAGGATGGGATTTCAGCTGCGTGTCCCCCCTCCACAGTTGATGCAGCAAGGTGGCGGTGGCGGCCTGTTGGTGCTAGCCGCATCTGATGGAGGTGATGGTGCAGTGGCATACCTCGGCGAAGTGCACGAAGCGGCTGTATTACCGACATTGAAATGGCAGCGGTCTGACGTGCCGCACCCGCAGTTGTAGTCCGTAGAGGGAAACGCGCTCAGGTGGAACGCTGCTGGCAAACCGGAGGTGGCTCGCGGTTCCACCCTCTCTATTCGCTTCAAGAACCAGGACGCTGAACGTAATGCCCAGGAGCGGCTCCGATTCCATCGGCATTTAGGAAGCCAGCGATGGTACGACAATCCGCAGGCTCCCTGGTGGTCTTGAACTTCAGGGGCTCTGGCAAACACAAAGACGTCGACGCGGCCGCGGCCACGATATTCCGCCGGTGGGTGACGCGCACCGCCGCCTCACCGGGCCACGTAGCGAGTGCCGCCGCAAGTGTCAGACACGGCGATCGATTGAAGGTGCCGCCAGGAGAAGGGAGACAGTAGAAGATGGTCCCTACATCAGGATCGGTCGCGGCGGGATGCCAGGAGACAACCTTCACAAAGCTGCAGGACCTCTGCTTTGCGTGGCTAAGATTCGCGGGGCAGTTCCCGGTGCTTGTCACGAAAGTGATAGGAGCCTTTGGGGAGGCCCATGCGCTTTTGCCAGAGCTCTGCCCAGTCATGGAAGGCGCAGCAGGGGCAGCAGAACTCGCAGCGTTTTATCGTGAGGAGCTTGAATCATCGGGCGATGGTGTCGCTGCTGTGTCGGTTGGTGCCTGCTTGCGCGGGCCATCCGACACGTGGTCATCGCGACGCCGCTTGGGCGAGGTTGAAGAAACGTCCATCTGTTCCCCGTCCGATGTCGAAGGAAGCAGGACCAAGGCAGGGTCGTCGATTCCGGCAGCAGGTGTGACACGGCTGACTCGGGAGAGACGGGGGCTGTTGGGGCTGCCTCCTGGGCCTTCCCTTGCAGCCAGCCACCGGTGACAGACGTGCCCTGCAGCTCGAGACGCTGCTGTTGGCCGGGCAGCCGCTCGCGCTGGCAAAGAGAATGCCATGGCTCTCTCCCGTTGTTACTTTTGGCGGGAGTGTGGCCCAAGGTGTAATTTTAGCAGAATATGGAGGACTGCGCCTGCATGTGCCACCACCCTTTAGCGAGAAGCGCATCTGTTACAAACGCTTCACTTGATTTATGTCGACTGGTGTCCAATAGCATGTTACCAACTGTTTGACGCCATGCAGCGAGCGGTAGTAAAATCGAAGCGAGTGAGGACGGGTGTCCTTATGAAACGAGGGCCCCAAACAAAATGGCCGATTCGCGCTCCCATTACGACATTTCCTTGAAGAGCACGAGTGCAAGATTTGGGTCATATTTTTTAGCAGTGTCTGTTATCCACAGGGTCTGTTTTTTCGCCAAGACAGAGGCTTGGTTCATATCGCTTTCGAGTAAAAGCTTCCTTTAATGTGCAAATTCTGTACGCTTGCGTACCAGAGCTTTTGGAGGGGGGGGGGCAGGGCAGGAAGTGGACTCTCTCTAAATGTCTTTTCGCACTGCAATCTTGTCGCAAATGTCTAAGTGGTAGAGGACCGGGAATAGCGGGGAGCCGGGGCCCCTGCATTTAAGCTTTGCCTCCACTTACCTAGTGGAGAAGCTTGTGCAAGCCTGTGGTATTTGCCATATTTTATGCTCATGTTCTTATATTTGGTGAGAGATACAAGTCTAGAAAAAAGTTCAAACTTGCTATTATGCTTAATATTCGCATGTTGGATTGCTTTGACCACCTGAGGACTGTTCTTGATCCACAGGCTCTCCCATAAAAACGTAAAAGATATCGCTCAGTCCTTTTTTTGAGGAATAAAACCATGCACACGATCACCGATGTGCTATCACTTCCTAAGCATAACTTTAAACAATTAGAACATAATCATAAATTTGGTACTCTCGAGCATAACTCTTGCAATCTTCAATTCTTGTCAACCAAGCGCATTGAAGAAGTTGAGTTGGCATCCCGCGTTAATGGCTCAACATAAAGGTTGTCATTTTTTTACACGGCCTTCAACCATCATGTTCTTAGTACACATTTGTTGAATATGTTATAATTTATGGAACTTGCTACGTTTTCACCTTTTTTTATTCACATTGCAATTACAGTGGTATTTATATTCACATTTTTATGTTGTATTTTGTCGTTTTGTGGAATACATTTTACGAAAGCTTATTTCTACATTACCACTTCATTCACGGTATTTTTAGAATAACATTGTATAAGATGGAACAATCGCTTTGCTTGCACTAATTTTGTTGACAGTGACTACTTTCTTCCGTGATGTCTTCTTTTACGGGGCTAAATTTTGAGTTCAAGAATGTGATGCCATTCGGCCCTTCTTTATAATTCTTGTAGCGAATGCACCGACAGAGGAAGACAAACTGCCATTTGATCTAAAAAGGGAATACAAGGTTCTCATCGCCACAGATGATTGCTTGCTGGTCGCTTTTGAGCCATACCAGAATGGTAGGTGCGTTTCGTTATCATAAAACTTATTATCTATCAAAAAGTAGTCCTCGACCAGGTTGAGTCGCCTACCAAAAAAGAAGTGGCAATGCGTTATGCTGCTAAAAATATTATTCGCCCGTCAGAAATAACGGACGAGTAAAATGTGTCCTGTTCATGTGAGTGACTAGGACACACGACCCTTAAAAAAGTCCGCAAATACATTCTTGCCATCTTGCCACATAGGCGGTGCGTACAATTGCACATATTGACACTTTATGAAGCGGGAAAGCTTTTATATAATGCTTAAATATATGCACCATGATGTTCGCTGTTTAATCATGACAGAAATTTTCTGTTAATTGGCTAGGCCCTCACCGATATGTCTAAACAAACACGTCTAATTAGGAGTACGCGCACTGCGGAACTTCTATTCAATTGTGCTGATGTAGAAAGGACAGGGATGGCACTTCCAGAGCGAAGCATTGTGTTGCCAAATGATAGAGATGTGGAGGTACTGGCACGGCCGCTGGTACTGGGCTGCCTGTTTCATAAAACTGGCGCTCATTACGTCTTAGTGGCCAACAAGGAGCGCACACCCTCGCATATAGCAATATTACATATCACTGAACATCAATAAAAACAAATTATCGAATGTTGTCCACAGTACAGAGGTTTCGGTTTGTGTATTCGAACATTTACTCATTGTCACATACTTTATTTGCAGGGCAGCCACAATGCATGATCTGGGGAACACTCACCGGGGATGATATCGAAAAGAGCGATTGTTACAAGAAGTCCTCTTCGTGCGCAAGCATGCACACTGTGTGGGAGTCACCCGAGGATGACCCTTGCTTTGCATATGACAGCGATGAGCGAAGAAGAAATGAGAAAGCGAAGAAAGAAGAAGAACTGCAAATGTCTGCATGATTTGACAGCTGTCACGGGGCAGCTATGCGGCTAGTTCAGGCTAAGTGAAAATATTTGCGCCTAACATACCAGAGGTACCTTCGAGATTATCTCAAGATTTCCATGTATGAACAATAAAGAATTTCATTCAGCCAGCATCATGAACTATATTACGTGAACATCAACCTGCATGCATTGCTGGTTTTCGCAATGGCCATGAGTCGCACGTAGTTTTTTGTTTTCTTCCAACTCGGTCTCCTATACCAACTCGTCGTCGGAGTGCTGAACGTGTTCACTGAATCGGCTTACACGAGTGGCTAGTGTTCCCGGGCACATCTTGAATGAGCGATAACCCGAGAAGTCTCCTTCCATTGTTTGTATGAGCGTGTATCGTAATCTGGCAATGCTCAGCCG
Organism: Rhipicephalus appendiculatus; assembly: GCA_030522465.1. Taxonomy (NCBI): domain Eukaryota; kingdom Metazoa; phylum Arthropoda; class Arachnida; order Ixodida; family Ixodidae; genus Rhipicephalus; species Rhipicephalus appendiculatus. Next base: position 61,065 of record JALIZH010012452.1, read on the forward strand.
CGCACTGCCGTGACTTTTAAATGTGAAGCATCTTATGGCGGAGCTTAATCCGGTGTGCGGCGTGGCCTCCCTTACTGCGCATGCGCAAACCCTTTCAAAAAAAAATAAATAAAAAACCTCCTTTCCCCCCTCTCTCCTCTAGGCATCCCTCCCCGCGGCAACCACACCCTCACTGCGCATGCGCCTCCCCACCTCTCTCCCCTCCTACGCTCTCCCCTCTAGGCATCCCTGCCCGCGGCGTCCACACTCCCACTGCGCATGCGCGTCCCCCCCTCTGTCTCCTCTCCTACGCTTCCCCCCTCTCTCCTCTGGGCATCCCTGCCCGCGGCGTCCACACTCCCACTGCGCATGCGCGTCCCCTCCTCTCTCTCCTCTCCTACGCTCCCCCCCTCTCTCGCCTCGCGACGCCGACGCAGGCAGCGTTTGCTAGCGAGTTTCTTGGTTGAAAAAACCGACTGCTCGCTCTGCACAACCGTTCACTGGCCACTCCGTATATATGGCAATGGATTTCGACCTGCAAGGTGGTGCCGGTGGGAGATTTCTCCTGTGCGTTGTTGAACAATAAAAATTCGCGCAGCGTGCGCGTTAACTAAAAGCGGACTGCGGGTCTCTGTGTCCAGTCGGAGTCTTCTGTCTCTCATTGCCCATTAGCAGCGATTGACATGTTCCAGTAGGAAACACCACTCCATCACTGCGTGCTTTGCGCCTCCCCAGTTTTCTCTCCTGCGCAACGCTGCGATGAGCCCCAGCGTCAACGCCGCCGCCAGTGTAAGCGTTAGCGCCCGCTGCTTCACATCTACACAAGGTTCCCTTCAGCGGGAGATGGTGTAATTTTTTGTTATACGCACGCACTTCTTTTTATTCATGATTACGACATGAAAGCTCTAATTTTTTGGACCCGGACTTGGTTTTTGAAAAGAAAAAAACATTTTTTCTCGCTATTTCATAACGTTCAAAGCCAAGAAATTCAGCATGAAGAATTACTCGCGACTGCTTCGCATGAAACCGATTTCCTTGAGCCATTGGATCTGCTGAATTTTTCTGCTTCTCTCTATTGTTTTCTCTTGCGCAGTCTTTCTATCTTTCTTTTTCTATCTTCCATTTTTTACGCTCGATCTGTTTTGCTCGCTGTACAAATAATTCTCTTTCTTTTTTAATTCTGTTCCTTTCATTGTCTCCATTTATCGGTTTGTCTTTTTGTCTACAGTATGTTTGACTGTCTTCTCTCCTCCTTTCCCGCCTCCTTATTCTCACCGCTGTCCTCCTCTGCCTCAATTCTCTTTCCCATCCCCTTGCTACTTGTGCTCTGCTAGCCGATCGCCTTCGGATGGTGTGTACGGAGGTTTGAATCTCGCCTCGCGAAGAATTTTCCCCCTAGAAGTTGTCGCTTTCGCAGACTTCTTTCTTTCCTCTCTCTCTACACTGGTTGTCTCGCCGATAACAGTTATTGCATACTGTGCTTGTGTTTTCGGGGCGAAGCAGGAGATGACGATGACGACGATGAAGAAGAGGATGAATAGAGCGAATGCTGGTTCATCATGATAATTTTGTGGTTACACCGCACACTGTACAGCGAGCTACAATAGCTCCGCTGTTACAGAAGTGAAACAAGAGGGGCTGGTGTCATTTTTTGGTGACGGGTTCGAGACACATGCCAAATGTGGGCTTCTAATCAGGTGGCATACCGGCTGTTTCAAGAAATTTGTCCAAAGTCATCAAAACGCAAAACATTGCATTGTTTCTTGGATGCCTTTCTAGTTACTTCCTCTGTAGGCGCAGGCATCTTAAGATGGCTAAAGAGATAATTCGGGACTGTAATTAAGAAAGTTATAATATCGTAACGTAGCTCCGCTGGGCGAATGGTACAAACAAATGACGGAACAAGAGGACAGGACGGTTGGTGCGCAAACTTTCAACTGTTTATTTTCGCAAAGCACGTCAAAGATATACACATAAGCATTGAAGATAACAACACTGCGTTACCACGTGTTCTTCATGGAAGCAAGGCATTTTTGGCTGTCAGTTCCGCGTGTGTAGTCTACACACACAGTTCCGCGTGTGTAGACTGCACACGCGGAACTGATAGCCAAAAAATGCCTTGCTTCCATGAAGAACACGTGGTAACACAGTGTTGTTATCTTCAATGCTTATGTGTATATCTTTGACGTGCTTTGCGAAAATAAACAGTTGAAAGTTTGCGCACCAACCGTCCTGTCCTCTTGTTCCGTCATTTGTTTGTACCATTCGCCCAGCGCAGCTACGTTACAATGCCGTACCAACTAGCCCAAATTGAAGCTTTGCTAAAAGTTATAATAATTAACTTACTTGTTAGTGGAGTTAGACGGTTATGCCAAATAAGCCAATGGAAGTCCCTCATGCGCAGCACCCATCGAAGTTTTGATAAGTGGAATCAAGTAATCAATGTGGCGCAATTAACTTCAACCAAATTGAAATGTGAAACCGATACCGACGCACCGATAAGCGAAACAAGCAGACGATCACAATGACGTCACTGTTCATGAAAACGATTACAGAGGTTTACTTCTCCGCGTTCGTTAAAATACGTGCGTCATATGCGCACTTGCACTTATCATCATAAGCGGGACCCGCAAAACCACGCAACGAATTTGGTTCATGGTTGTTATAACGACGCTTAACCATTCTGGACGTATTACAACAATAGAGCAGTTGCGCTCTTCTACACTTCGCTTTTGTTTTTGCCCTCTGAATTTGGGCGAATTTCAATACTTAGTAATGATTACTAGACGCCGTTTTTTATTTCGGAATTCCAAAGCTATAATTGGTTCTTCACATAAAAGACTTCAATTGTCTCATTGGACGAAATCACCTAATGCAGTAATTAAATAGTTATTTATTTAGCTTTCTAACTTGCGCCCCAAAATTATGTATTTAGCCATCTTATGATGTCCCGGGCTACAGGATAAGTAAATCTGAAGGCATCGAACAAATACGTTTCCTTGGTTTTTAGAATTTTAGACACATTTCTTGAATCACCCGCTATAAAGATGATATTGTGGTACCGGGTTAATATTACACAAAGTGGTAAAGGTTAAGGTTATCGAATGCAGGAGCAACAATAGCGTTATACAGGACAGCAGCTAGTATACGCGCAACTTTATTTTGCATGTACTACAAAAGATTGTATGACACCAGAAGTGACGCCGCATAATCTGATGAAATGCTGCTACGGGCTATGTACTGAGGAATAATGTAACTCTAAGATGGTACGCTTTTCAAATTGGCACCTCGCCCTCAAGAGCTTTCACATGCCAAATGCATCCTTGTATGAGAACATGACCTTAGGCATTCAATTGCAAGAAGTGATCCAATTAAATGCATTAGAATGGACGCTAATTAGATATAAATATCAGATGACAAGTGGACAGTGACATAACTATCAAGTGCTTCGTAATGCATTGACTAAACACAATGAGCATTCTTTTCTCGCGGTTCTTCAGGAAGTTACTTATTTTACATGTGTTTCTGTTTTTATGTTTTTATTCAAAATTATTTTAATCATGCAAATTTCATGTACAGAAATGTAGTTAAAAGGTTAAAGGTTTTTAGTAGAACAACGTCTGGAATATTTCAGAGCCTAGGCTGTTAACAGCAGTTTGCAAGATTAATTGTGCCAAGGAAATTTAGCTTTCATGGTTCCACTCTGACATTTCATACATCTATAAGGGCGTCTCTTGCAGGCCCTTTGTTAAGCAGTTCTTGATTCTCTCAATTTATGTAGTCGAAAGCACAACACTGTAGGCAAAAATAAAAACAACATGCTTCGCCCGAATTCCTCGTCCAACGCGGCGTATCCAAATTAATGTTACTTTAATTGCATTTCACTTGTTACAGCTTGCTGACAGCTTAACCGCGGTTGGTTCCTGTGCGTAAAACCTCTTAAATGATGTTATGGATGATGTTCGCTGGTGGTATGCGTTCGTTTGTATACCAAACTGCGAAAGCCCACAAAATTGTTTTGTGTTTTGTGTATCCCCGCATGGCGAGCTGCCAGCTAAGTACAATAGCTCCAGGTGCAATGGATTTTGTACAGAATTTTAAGATATAAATGATCAAAAGGCGTATGCTGTTCTTTTCTTTTTTCACCGGCATTTGTTTGCCGGAGAAAACTGTATTGATAGTGAACATTAACACAAAACATACCTTCAGAGCCCGTTTTTTTTACTAAAGGATAATCGCCGTGTTTGGAAGCTACATATCCAAGGAATGTGAAATGATATAAGATATTATACGTTGAAATACAAGCCCTTCCCTTATAGAGCCCATCTAGGCGGTTGCTCCATGTTTCCTATATCTGTTGCAGAAGCCAAAACGTTCATATTCACGCCACATATCTCTTATCAAGACTGAACATAACACACATGCTCAACCTTTGCCTCCAGTAAATAGGGAAGTGAAAAGAAACGAAAACAACTGGTCGAATGTTCTCAAAAAAGTGTGATGGAGAAAAATAAGTTGGAAGAAAGTCTGATTGTCGAAATCCACTGCGCCGATTATTCCTGGAGATCCTCTGTGAGACTGAAACAAAACAGGACAGTTCGAAAATTCTCCATGGAATTCCTCCTGGAATATATCATTAAACCCCTGGGGGGGTTCAGCCCCGGTTGTTTTTGTCGTTTTCGTTGTAGCCCAGAATCCTGAACGAATTCGGAGACATTTCTGCGGAGAGGAGTAGCGACTGGACTTAACTGGCAAACCAAAAATTTTTGCGGAGCTCTCCGCTCTTCCTTGACTCCAGCAGTTTTCCATTGAACTACCTGGTGTATATTTTCCTACACATTATAATTTTCTGCTTTTGTCATTACCTACTAAACATATTAGAGGATAATTATGATAGCAATGCTTGTTCATTCACTCGAGGCCACCAGCTGCCCGAATGTTACTTAGCTAACCGTCTAATGTAGTCGGTCACTGGTAACTTTGCGGCGAAAGTATTCGGCTGCTAAGCATGAGGACGATGGTTGCTTCCCGGCCACAGCAGCCTCCACTTCCGTGGATGAAATGCATAAACACCTCCGTACGTACACACATCGGGATGTTGAAGGAGCCGGGGTGTTCAAATTTAATACGGGAACTTCACCACGGCCTGCGTCATAGACGTATAATGATTCATTATGACATCAAATCCGTCTTTCGAGAATTTAGAGAGTAGGGTAAATTTTGCATTTGTAAGTTTGTTGCACTTGAAGCCGAGAGAGTAACGAGCATGATTATCTACTTGGGGGATTGCGATTGAAGCTGCAATATTGTTATTTTAATGACATAAATTAAAATACAATTTTTTTCTTTTGATGCGATTTAAATTTTTTGTTTTTTCGCCAGGTTATTTTCATTCAATATATATTATATGCTGCTGTGAATTCTTGTGAAAGTGGCAGGAGGCTGATCAAGCTGACGATTGACAGGTTTTCTCAACGTCTTCTCCGTCAGCTTCTGGGCAAAGCGAAACAAAAGGGTTTGTTCTTTATTTGAAATTCTGGTTCTTTTTTCGGGTTTATCGCTTTCTTCGTAAACATAGAAAGCCCACATTGGCAGTTGGTTAGGGTTGGTGCACAAATACGAGCATGAGCTCTTTTTAATAGAATATGCGCATAACAGAACAAAGATATCGAGGCCGTTGTTGTACATCAGATGACAGTTTATAGAAAAACGCGTCAGTAGTTTATACAAGATTCATCCATTTGACCAATATCAATGTGGATCGCACTTGAGCTACGGTAAAAACGACATTTGGCATTAAGCGTGAAACCTGATTAGGGGCCAATTTTAGGAGCGAAGCTGTTTAAGGGGGGTCGTGCTTTGTGCAGTCTATCGTGTGCGGCCTATCAGGTATGTGGCAAAGAAATTGGGAAAGTTCCACTCCTCCTTACTGCCCCACTCAAAGTGAAGACAACAGTTAGCCCTACAAATGGGCATGTGCCACAGTAATTGGTGAAGCCTGTCAGAAAACTCTCATCGCCAGAAACGGGTATGTGCCACAGAAATTGCGCAAATCCCAACTGCTAACAACTGGGGCAATAAAAAGGAAGGAGACAAGAGTTGGGCGACACTAAAAAATGGGAAACGCAGCAGCGGCTTCGAGAAAATTCCGAATCGACTGAAGGCCTACGCCAACGACTACATGCCTATAGATCTACGAGAAATGCGAAAGCTTGGTTCCAGCACGAGTTTCTGTATCTGGAATTGGCACATGTGTGATGTCTGTATCGGTACCGGGGGTGCGAACACGTGGTTTCAGTACGAGTTTCTGTCTGTTGAGTTTGGACAACCGTGTCCTGTCCCTTACTGTCTGCGGTTTAACTCCAAGCTCTCTGCGCTTAGAATTACCGTGAAACGATCTTGCTAAATCCTAGCACTGACCTAGAAGCAACCTAGAAACAACCTGCATCACCTAGCTATGGTATAGAAAGAACCTAGAAGCAACCAGATTAGTCCTCAAAATTATCCAATTTCGCTGTTTCACGGCTTCGGAGTCTTAATAAAATCTTCGCCATCTTTTTTATAAAGAGGAGCTAACGGAAACATCAGTTACGTTCACGTACTAAAGCTACAATTTTTGAGGATGATAATTTGTCGAGCTAGCCTCCCGCCAAATTTTAAAAGCATGCCAAAACACTCTACGACAACGCAGCCAAAGTCATCTTACGTCTTATTGCATGAAGTAAGTCTTAATTTTTTTCCGTTCTGATTCATTGCCTAATTGGGCAAGTTGGATTGACCAACTTTTGAACAACGAAGGTGGCGAATACTTCCAATGAGAAAGTGGGCGCTTGGTTTCCAAAACATCCGATACGATATTTTATTCTGCCCATTATTTAATAATGTTTTTGTTATTACAAGTACCCGCGAGTTACAATAAACACCGCGTGACATGCTCGTTTGCGCGCCTGTACCTGAACGTCTGACTGCAGTGCTGTCTGACGTTCTACGTCTAATGGCCCTTCACCCTTTATGGGGCTCACTGCTGTTGAACAACGCACGCCTCCTATTAAGGACGGCATTGTCCTTTGTATCCGCTTATCATGATATGCACCAAATTTGAGCTGTATGTTGTTAAGTGTTTTCGACAAAAAAAATTGGCCGCGTATCTGCGTGCTTCGCTGCAAATGTCGTCGAAAGATGATAGTCTTGTGCCAGCCGTACTCCTATGTTTTGCCTTGTCTAAAGACACTAGGGTCTTTAGAATTACGTCTCTGTGTATTTTCTAATAAAAGAACACACGACGTGATACATATTAATGTTGGGCCTCAGGTATGCGTAGTATTTGCTTTTTTGATCGAATATGTTCCCAAGTATGAAAGCAAATACAAGTTCAAGATGGCTGGGCGTTCAGAAATTAGTTAAACTTTGGCCCTGTAGCTAGCTGAATCGGGTCACGGACAGACAGACAGAAAGACAGACAGACAGACCAAAATTTTTGCGTTTAAGTATCCCAAGAAAGACTATCGTCTCTAAAAGTACGGCATATATATCCCACTGCCCCATGAGTGTATCTGAAAACGTGTGACATATGCATCCCACTTCACACTGAAAGACAGTCGTCCCGCTGACCCACATAGGGTTAAAAGATGACAGGGCAGCTATGATGGTTCTCACTGCGCGATGACTCACATTTATGTTGCTGCAGCAAAAGACACAAAAAGTGCGTTTGGCTATTTTTTCTCACGAACTGCAACGAAGAAAGTCTATGGTTTGTGCACGGCACGTTAGGCAGCACTGCAGACACGGCAGGCAAGGGGAATTTTCTCATGACACGTTTTTTTTTATTTCACGGGCATCTTTGCTAAGCAGACTAACACTAATGCATAGTAGACACAAAGTTAAAATTTTTTGCTTAGCAAGGTCGCTTCAAAAAGTTGGTTATTACTCTTGTCCTATTAGGCAATTAAGGAGAACGCAAAAGTAGTCTGAATTGCTCCATGGAATAGTTATCAACATGCATTCCGTTGCATTGTCATAAAAGTGTGGCTAAATTTAGTTTGAGCATCTTGTATATGCTAATGACAAAACCATTACCGGGGCTTGAGTGCTCGCTCGAAGAAAGGAACGCGGTGCGGAATAACAGCTTGCCGGGAGAGCGGATCCTGCGTTCGTCTCGTTCATTACACTGGCGCCGTCGCACATTTTTAAAGAACTCCAACTTCTAGGTTGGAGCACCACACAATTGTCAACCAAGGCTTACCGGGTACCTTCCGCTAGCAGACGCCGCTCATGCTTTGACGATAGTGCTCCCATCACACCATCGACGGACGGCATTCATGCGTCTTCGATGGTTCCAGGGTACGACCTGACAGACCCCATGCAAGGCCTCACCCTAAGAATATTCGCTCTCTCATCTCGTCCGCAACGTCACGCATGCTATCCTTAGGCAGCCTTGTGTGGCCAAGACGCTTCAAATGTCTGAGACTCTAAGGGACGCTGCCGAGGTTCTTTGGCCGAGGATCTTGTTGCCGTGAGTGCTACTACCACCGCATACTCCGAGGACGTGAAACCTGGCTCCTCGCCTGCGTCAGCTGAGAACGTCGCGGAAATTCTGTGTGCCATCACTTAAATAACCCACCAGCTCGACCGGCTGGTGTCGTTGAGCTCATTCTTTCGCACTGCCGCTTACCTTCGTCGACCCTTTCGGAACGTCAGTAATTAAACTCTGCAGAATGATCCCGACTCTTGTGCAGAGACGGCCAAAGCAATCGGCTGTCGTCATGCCTAACCTGACGATCACTAAGGGCTGGTTGCCATAGACCATTCCCGAGATGCATAAAGGCATAGCACAACTACGACGGCATCCAGCGACATTAAAAGAAGGAATGGTGTGCAGCTCTGACTGCTGCTTTCACACAGGTTGTCTATACCACGTTGAAGTTCAACACGACCTTAACCGGGGACGGAACTCAGGGAAAGAAACATTCTCTAGGCTGCCATCGTGCAGTACAGGTTATCGATGAACAGCTTCCCTACCTGCCTTCGTACAAACACGGGATTCAGGCAGTTCTGTGACGCCGTGCTAGAGTCCGACACCACATCACAATTAAAAAAAATCCCCATCTCCCGTCAAGGGAACCATGTGTGGATGCGAAGCAGCCGGGAGATAATTAGCTTGACCGGGAGGAACGTCGCCGCTCTCATTTCACGGCAGCGGTCCGGGCGCTCATCGCGGCACTGCACAGGACAGATAATGAGGCGCGCGCGCTCCGTCATTTTCATACCGCGGAACTACCGTGGCGCCCCCCAGCGGAGTATGCAGCTGTCACACCACCTGTCGTGCGCGCCGCTCCGTAGATGATACCTAGAGGAGAGAGAGAGAGAGAGAGGGGACGCGCATGCGCTGTGGGACGCGGGAGCCGCACCGTAGAGTAGATGATTCCTAGAGGAGAGAAGGGGGGTGAGCGTCGGAGAGGAGAGAGAACGCGCATGCGCTGTGGTAATGTGGGACGCGGGCGCCGCTCCGTAGAGTGGAGGATTCCTAGAGGAGAGGACAGGGGGACCGTAGGAGAGGAGGAGGGGACGTGCATGCGCTGTGGGGGTGTGGGACACGGGCGCCGCTCCCTAGAGTAGATGATTCCTAGAGTAGAGAAAGGGGGTGAGTGTAGGAGAGGGGACGCGCATGCGCTGTGGGGGGTGTGGGACGCAGGGGCCGCTCCCGTAGAGTAGAGGATTTCTAGAGGAGAGGAAGGGGGTGAGCGTAGGAGAAAAGGGGGAGGCGACGCGCATGTGCTGTGGTGGTATGGGACGCGGAAAGGAGGGACGGAATAAGCCCCCTCCAAACACATGCAAGCAAGATGAAGTAATGGGGTCAACCTGGGCGATGGACACCACCTGCCTAGCCATTGCTAAGCAGCCTCTCAGTGCTCTCGGCCCCTGACTCTGGTGACTGTAGTAGTGGTTGACGGCCTTCATATTACTACAGTGTTCTGGTTCTGCACAATGGGTGCTTCCCTACTTCATGAAAGTGGCCGGACGCGGGACGGGGGGAGCAGGACACGGGACGCGGGAGGGACGGACAGAGCCCCGAGCATAAGATGCTTCGCATCTAAAAAACTTCCCCATCTCCCGCTAAAGGAAACCATGTGCGGATGCGAAGCAGCGGGAAGATAATTAGCTTGAGCGAGAGGAACGTCACCGCTCTCGTTTCACGGCAGCGGCCCGGCGCTCATCGCGGCGCTGCACAGGAGAGCGAATGAGGTTCGTGCGCTCCGTCATTTTCATACTGCGGAACTACCATGGCGCCCCCAGCGGAGTATGCAGCTGTCCCCTCCCCCCTCTCTCTCCTCTCCTACGGGGGGACCCCGGGGAGGGGACGTGCATGCGCTGTGGGGGGTGTGGGATGCGGGAGCTGCTCCGTAGAGTGGAGGATTCTTAGAGGAGAGAGGGAGAGAGGACGTGCATGCGTTGTGGGGATGTGGGACGCTCCGTAGAGTAGATGATTCCAAGAGTAGAGATAGGGGTTGAGCGTAGGAGAGGATAGGGGGGGAGGGGACGCGCATGCTCTGTGGGACGCGGCGGCCGCCCCGTGGAGTAGAGGATTCTTAGAGGAGAGAAAGGGGATGACTCTGATGACTGACGTAGTGGTTGACGGCCTTCATATTTCTACAGTGTTCTGGTTCGCATAATGGGTGCCTCCCTACTTCATGAAAATGGCCGGACGCGGGACGCGGGACGGACGTGGGAGGGAGGGACGGACATAGTCCCGAGCACAAGATGCTTCGCATCTAAAAAACTTCCCTATCTCCCGCTAAAGGGGACCATGTGTGGATGCGAAGCAGCGGGGGAGATGGTTAGCTTGATCGGGAGAAACGTCGCCGCTCTCGTTTCGCGGCAGCGGCCCGGGCACTCGTCGCGGCGCTGCACAGGAGAGAGAATGAGGCGCGCTCCGTAATTTTCATACCGCGGAACTACCGTAGTGCTCCCAGCGGAGTATGCAACTGTCACAAGACCTGTCGTGCGCGCCCCTCCGTACAGCATAATTAGAGGAGAGAACGGGGGTAACCGTCGGAGAGGAGACGTGCATGCGCTGTGGGACGCGGGAAATTCCACTCCGTGGAGTAGAGGATACCTAGAGGAGAGAAAGGGGGGTGAGCGTAGGAGAGAGGCGGAGAGGACGCGCATGCGCTGTGGGGATGCGGGCTCCGTAGAGTAAATGATTCCCAGAGTAGAGAAAGGGGGTGAGCGTAGGAGAGAGGGGAGGGAGCGCGCGCCCTGTGGGGATGTCGGACGCCGCTCCGCAGAGTAGAGCATTCCTAGAGTAGAGGAAGGGGGTGAGCTTAGGAGAGAGGGGGGAGAGGACGCGCATGCGCTGTGGGGATGTGGGACGTGAGCGCCGCTCCTTAGAGTAGAGGATTCCTAGAGCTGAGAAAGGGGGTGAGCGTAGGAGATACGTGAAGAGGACGCGCATGCGCTGTGGGACGCCGGAGCCGCTCCGTAGAGTAGAGGATACATCCACCAACTTGCCCAACTCGCGATTCTGCTTGAGTAGAGGATACCTAGAGGAGAAAGGGGGAGAGGAAGCGCATGCGCTGTGGGACGCCGGAGCCGCTCCGTTGAGTGGATGATTCCTAGCGTAGAGAAAGGGTGTGAGCGTAGAAGAGAGAGGGGGGAGGGGACGTGCATGCGCTGTGGTGGTGTGGGACGGACTAAGCCCCTCCAAACACATGCAAGCAAGATGAAGGATGGGGTCAACCTGGGCGACAGACACCACCTGCCTAGCCATTGCTAAGCAGCCTCTCTGTGCTCTCGGCCATGACTCTGATGACTGTAGTAGTGGTTGACAGCCTTCATATTAGTAGTGTTCTGGTTCGCGTAATGCGTGCTTCCCTACTTCATGAAAGTGGCCGGACGCGGTACGCGGGACGGGGGACGCGGGACGCGGGAGGGACGGACAAAGCCCCGAGCATAAGATGCTTCGCATCTAAAAAAATTCCCCATCTCCCGCTCAATGGAAGCATGTGTGGATGCGAAGCAGCGGAGAGATGGATAGCTTGAGCGGGAATATTATTGAAAGGATAAATGTGAATGTATAAGAGAAGACGGAGAATGTGGTGGTTGCGTGTTTAGTTAGGGGAACGTGTGCGATTCCTTGCGTCGGTGCACGGGGCGCTTTGAAGACGACGGCCTTGTGATCGGTGAAGTGTAGCGTCAGGGGTTGCTTTTGAAGAGTTTTCATCGTGAAGTTTGCGAAGATGAGGTCTATGCACGTTCCCCTTACGGTGGTCAGTTGTCGTCGGAAATGCGTCTCAACGAGTACACGTCTATCATGTGGTGGACGAGCCAGTCGTTTGTGGTTATATCCACTTTGAAGTCACCCGCAAGCACGAAGGGCGTGTGGCTGTATGTACTGTGCCATTGCCTTCTCTAGGTAACGTTCGACGTTCTCTCTAGAGAAGGCAATGGGGGGTGAGTGTAGGAGAGGATAGGGGGGGGTGGTACGCGCATGCGCTGTAGGGGGCTGTGGGACGCGGGGGCCGCTCCCCTAGAGTAAAGGATTCCTAGAGGAGAGAAAGGGGATGAGCGTAGGAGAGAGAAGGGGAGGGGACGCGCATGCGCTGTGGGACGCGGGAAGGAGGGACGGACTAAGCCCCCTCTAAACACATGCATGCAAGATCAAGGAATGCGGTCAACCTGGGCGACCGACACCACCTGCCTAGCCATTGCTAAGCAGCCTCTCTGTGCTCTCGGCCATGACTCTGATGACTGTAGTAGTGGTTGACGGCCTTCATATTACTACAGTATTCTGGTTCGCATAATGGGTGCTTGCCTACTTCATGAAAGTGGCCGGACGCGGGACGCGGGACGGGGGGACGGGGGGGACGCGGGACGGGGGGGACGCGGGAGGGACGGACAAAGCCCCGAGCATAAGATGCTTCACATCTAAAAATTCCCCATCTCCCGCTAAAGGGAACCATGTGTGGATGCGAAGCAGCGGGGGGGTATAATTAGCTTGAGCGGGAGGAACGTCGCCGCTCTCATTTCACGGCAGTGGTCCGGGCGCTCATCGCGGCGCTGCACAGGAGAGAGAATGAGGCACGCGCGCTCCGTCATTTTCATACCGCGGTACTGCCGTGGCGCCCCCAGCGGAGTATGCAGCTGTCACACCACCTGTCGTGCGCGCTGCTCCGTAGAGGATTCCTTGAGGAAAGGACGGGGGGACCGTATGAGAGGGGGAGGGGGACGTGCATGCGTTGTGGGGGGCGTGGGACGCGGGAGCCGCTCCGTAGAGTAGAAGATTCCTAGAGGAGAGCGGGGGAGAGGACGCGCATGCGCTGTGGCACGCGGGCGCCGCTCCGTAGAGTAGATGATTCCTAGAGTAGAGGAAGGGGGTGAGCGTAGGAGAGGATAGGGGGAGGGGACGCGCATGCGCTGTGGTGGTGTGGGACGCGAAAAAGGAAGGACGGACTAAGCCCCCTCCAAGCACATGCAAGCAAGATTAAGGATTGGGTCAACCTGGGCGACAGACACCACCTGCCTAGCCATTGCTAAGCAGCCTCTCTGTGCTCTCGTCCATGATCAAGGAATGGGGTCAACCTGGGCGACAGCCACCACCTGCCTAGCCATTGCTAAGCAGCCTCTCTGTGCTCTCGGCCATGACTCTGATGACTGTGGTAGGGTTGACGGCCTTCATATTACTACAGTGTTATCGTTCGCATAATGGGTGCTTCACTACTTCATGAAAGTGGCCGGACGCGGGACGCGGGACGGACATAGCCCCGAGTATAAGATGCTTCGCATCTAAAAACACACCATTTGGAATACCAGAGTGTCCTCTCAATGCCACGTGAGTCACAACGCAATGGTGTTCTCCATGTAATCCATGGTTTATAGACCTGGCGACGACAATGTTGGATTATGATGCCTTTGAACAGCCGTGATAATTTGGGGGGTAGAATGCAGACATGAATTAGAAAAGAAAATTGACAAACACCCAAATGGGTGGTTGTAAATTACCCTTTCTTTACTCTTCCTCCAACTTGCGGGTTTCCACACAATAAGTTTGAAGGCGTGCGACATTTCCGCGCTTCCTCGCATCCTTCGTACAGCAGGAATGTGCCTGCTCCAGACGCAAATGTGGAATAGGTCAATTTTAATCAGCCATGCCACTGCCATCTTCATGCGAACTGATCAAACTTGCGACCACGGCAGCACAGTCAGTGCCATCAGCCAGAGGCACCGTCATTGGCGGTATTCCAGGCCAGGCTCAGCTAGTCCGAGACATGGGTCCTCTTCGGTATAGCCAGCTTCGGCCACTAGAATCACGTTTGGCAAATATGTCAGAAAAGTCCCAGCATAGCCGAAAGCACTTGTGCCACTCAGATGAGTCATTTTCTACAGTCGCGCCAAGTTCACGGTCGAGGTATCTGTGACGACGAAAAAAAAAATCACCGCCCGAGCACTCCGTACAAATGCTTAACCAGTGAAGCTTAAATGCGCGGCCCCGGTGTTTAGCAGTGGGTTCAACCCGACGCTGCACTGAAGCCTTCCACAATTACCGTTGCCAGTTTGTGGTCGAACCACAGGCGGTCACAGAAGTCGCAGCCGAAGCCAAAGTGCCGCTGGAGAAACTCTCGCCCAAAGCGGGCGTTCGCCCCGGCAAACGCGCTTCCGCAATCATCACGTCGACGCTGTTCTGCCCGCAACGCCGCTTCTTCGGCGCCCCGTTGCTGCAAGCGCTTGACCCTGCAAGCAACGTACCCAAGCTCGCGCGCCACCGCGCCAATGGCGGCGAGCTTGGGTACGACGCTCAGAATGACGTAACTGATAGCACAGCCATTGGAAACCGCTCGTGACACAGATTGCCGAGCGGTTTTTCGTTTCTCCTAGCCATATACAGCTTTCGCTGTAAAAATCGGCAGATCCCATGCCTTGAAGAAATTGGTTTCATGCGAAGCAGTCGGCGAGTAGTTGTCTATGCTGCATTTCTTGGCTTTGAGCCAAGCTATACGGGGTGTACCAGCGTATTTTATAAGAATATAGTTGTGTGCACACCGTGGGTCTACCAAGAACGTCGACTACACAGGCTTTTAAAGCGTAAGTTATGGTCTGACGTAACATCAGCCCTCACGGTAGAGCACTGACGTGAGTATTATCTAACCGAAATTAACTTTACGTTGTGATGATGTGGATATCACGCGTAACTTAAGTTGGCGTATTCAGCGTACTCCTCTATGATCGAGGAACGTTTGAATACAGGTTGATGAATCACATAAATACAAATGAAACTTTTATAAGACTGCTATAAGTGGAGCCAACTTTTGAATCACAATTGACGTCAACCCAACATGACGCTATAACATAGAAGTGCATTGGTAATGCTGATTGTTGTGTTATCAGATTACATAACTAGCACTTCAAGTACTGTTGACATTGCACCAACATAACGCCTACATAGGATGTTTTTCAAAAGTAGTTGAGTGCCCCACAGATTTCTTGGGTTCAATTCTTGATGGTATCCCGATTCATATTGTTTGCGTTCATCGGGTCAACGCTGCCGGTGCCAGTTTCCCTTAACGCTCTCGCATTTGAATTACCAATGTCGGTACTCGCTGTTTCTTGATAGATGTAAACTGTCACTCACCTGTGGCACGTACCCGCATACTGCAGCCCGTGGTATAAGAGTATGTGCCACACGCGTGTGGAGGAAATGGTTTGACGACATACGCGACCGGATTTTCACATTTGTAACGAAGATAGCGCTGCTATTACAAGAGCGCGGACTCGATCGAAAAGCGGGAAGACGAGAAAGAAGAAGCGCATAATGAGAACAGCCGGCCCGCAGCAAGGGCGTTGTCTCTTTGTTCTCTCTTCTACATTACAATGGCGCAGTCGACGAAGACGAAGTCATATGTACCGGCTTCCTCGTCCATGGCACCCGCCAACGTGCAGCCGCGGTAAGCGCAGCTAGAGGACGGCGTCCAGGCCTCCTCGGCACCTGCTCACCTGCCGCCACTGCCAGCACCGTTCGGGGACGGCGTCTAGGCCTCCTCGGTGGCTCCACACCACTGCACCCGTACCTGTTCATGACAAGGGACGCCGTCCAAGCGTCCTTAGACATGAATCCCACCACCATGAGCACCGGGACCACCGCGTACTCCGCGTACTGCACCCATGGTTCACCGGGCGCCTCACTTGACAACGACGCGTACATGTTCCGTGTCTTAACGGCACTATATCGCCATCTAGACCACCTGTTGTCGTGGAACTCCGGGCTTTCGCCTGCCGCTCCACCATCGTCGGCTGCTTGGGCAGTGCCGGTGTTCCACGGCTTTCAGGACAACGTCTTTGAGTGGATTTCCACCATAAACTCGCTCGGCACACTCCATGCTTGGCCGGAAAATCACAAATGGTTGGTGGCCATCGACCGCCTTCGAGATGCCGCCAAAGCATGGCATGCCTACGAAGGGATCACGCAACGATCCTGGACAGAGTGGTGTGCGAGGTTGGCAAGTATTTTTCGGGCACTTTTCGATGCTTGCGACCCCTTTCCTGATGAGCAAGACTATAACACTCATGAGAGCTGCGAGGAAAAGAACGTCGCTGGTGCAGCTCGTGTGACCATGAATCTGCCCTCCAATGGCGACGGAGCTCACGTGGGGCAACCCCTTGGTGGCCCATCGGGGCCCTCCAGCCCCACGACAGAAAGCTTTTCGGAGAGCCCTAAAACTGACGTCCGACAGCAGTCCAGCATCCCGCTGCTGATCTCCACCTCTGCGCCGGAACACGACGCCATAACATCACTGAGAGAGGCCGCGACAACTCCTCGTTCAGCGCAGTTCGAGAATCCGGCCACAGATTCGCCTTCGCTGGGGCACATACAGACACGAGCTGCTCTCGTGCTTGACACGCCTACAATGAAGGCGCCGGAAGAGCTCAAAGAATCCGTCATTGTGCTCGATGACGAATTTCACGAGGGACACAACCTTAGCGTTGAAGATACCCGCTGCAGCTACTCCAACGAGAGCAACGCAGAATACTGCGCGGCAGACACCGACGCCGGCCGCGAGCAGGGTCCTCCGCCAAGCATCTTGATTTTAGCGACGTTACCAGGCACCACGACCACATCCGCGCAGGTGCCAGCACCTGCTCTGCTTCGCTCGCCTTTCGCGAAGGTACCGGAAAAACTCATGGCACACACCACTAGGCTCGCAGACCCACCGGAGCCGCTTCTGCTTCGAGAGCATTGCTTGACCGAACGCGCACCCGGTCACCTCACGTTGAGGGACAAGGTTCTCCGGGACAAGAGTAACATAGTTGCCTCGTCACTTATCCCAGAGCCTGTTGAAGTGTCATCTTCTATCCCGAAGAAGACAGAGCTAGAACGCCCAGCTAAGGCACCCGGTGTGCCCTCTCGGCAACCTTCTTCGGGCGTGCAACGTCCGCCGCTGACTCCACGACACAGCCGAAGCCCGCTGCCAGATGTATGTTCGGCAGCTGCCCACAAAAAGTCCCTGCGTCGCCAAGACCAACCACGGCGATGTAGCCAGTCTCGACCTCCAGATCTTCGGGCACATTCTCGACAGCAGCGATTTCAGCCAATCTCGACCTCCAGACCATCTGGGTGATTCCCGAACCAAATCGCAGCGCGGCCAGGACCGACCACCGAGATGTAGTCAATTCCGCCCACCAGAAACATTTCCCCAGCTCAATCACTATGTATATAGTGCCGCAACGTGGCCGAGTGTAACGAAGATAGCGCTGCTATTGCAAGAGCGCGCACTCGATCGAAAAGCGGGAAGACGAGAAAGAAGATGGGCAGAATAAGAACAGCCGGCCCGCAGCAAGGGCGTTGTCTCTTCGTTCTCTCTTCTACATAACACATTATTCATGTCGTGGCCAGGGAGTCCTATTTTTTCATACCCTTTTTGCCCTCCGATACCAATACCGACATACACCAAGCTAAGTAGGCGATCACGCGTGCCCCCCTGACATCGGCGGCTACAGAGATAGAAACGCTGAAAGTGGCTTCGCTTTCTTACAAGCTGCTTCGCAATTAAAAACTTGGTGGCGCAGTGGGCAGAGCGTCTACCACTTGTAGTGGTGGGTGATGATGCCGTGGGTCTGACTCCCAGGTCATCCCAATCAACAGAACTTGTCCTCATTATTGTCAGTTCTTCTTGCGCACTTTACCGACACCACCTCCTAGACAGTAATAACACCATTCAAGTCTATGACGGTGCAAAGGCTTGCCACTATCGTGATACAAGAGTATCGCGATGGTATGTCAGAGGTACTCTTGAGTAACTGTATTTTTGTATCGAAATACGTTTAAAAGTATGTGTCTGTATTTCGGTAGTGAAATACTTTTACGATGTATGGATTGCATCGTGACACTACGCAGGATGACCCTTTCGGCCAGGCGACGAGTATTTGCTGTAGTCTCTGATCAGGCGCCTTGAGCAGCTGTCCTGTTTCTACGTCTGTTTCGAGAGCAGGCAGGAGCGACCCGGGAAAGATAAAACCCTCTCACTCACAAAGAACCGGATTTTAGGAAGCCAGCATTTCAATTCTGTAGTTTTTATATAATGTGCTTTCCTGCCCGCATGTAATTATGGCCAGCCTATACGACAGCCGAACCTGCAGCCGTCTAGCGTGGCACCAAACACGCCAGACTGCTGAGAATTCCGAAGATGGGAACTACGGCTTCTGAACGGTCAGAACAGACCTAAGTGAGGGCAGAAGGATTTCGGTATATAGATGAAAAAACAAGAGATATCACCACGCAGCCGGGCTATCAAGCTATGAAGGCGGCATGTTTATTCACCACAACGAACGTTTGCTCGTCTGCCGCGGTAGAGAGGTTTTTTTTCTTCGCGACTCTTGTGTTGAGGCCGAAACGACGCTGTCTAAAAAAAGCCTATTTTAGAAGCTTCTGTTGCTTAAGTGCAACTAATACAACAACCTTCTCAGGAAAACAGAGCTTACGTGCAAAATAAATGTATACCTTTTCTCAATGCACGGGTGTCATTTAGCGATTCGAGTGATTTCATTGACCTATGCTATTTCTCATCATCATCATCATTCGGGGCCTGTTTTAGTCCACTGTAGTACGAGCCCAGGTCCATTTTTTCCCTTGATGTCAACTAGGATATCTGTAACTCCTGTCTGGTCGCTTACCCATTCTGCCATGCTCCCATCTCTTAATGGTATTCCTATCATTTTATGTCCTATTGCTCACTGCGTGGTTCGCAGCTTTTGCTCTAGTTATTTAATTTTTTTCCACGTTTGAGGCCCATATGTTAGGACGTGCCGTATGCAATGGCTGTATACTTCGCTAGGCTATTTCTAGGATAGCCCATTTTGTCATTGCTACCAAGTATGTACATTGTAACCCCCCCCCCCCCCCCCCCCCACACACACACACTGTAAGGTTTTGTTGGCGTCGAGGGTACCTTATTAAATGAATAAATAAACTCCAAACTTTGATGCTCTGCAATTTGATTTACGTTATGGGGCACTTATTAACTACATCAACGGAGTATTATTATAACCAAAATAAAAAAGATATATTCCAGTATCGGTATTGCCGTATCTGTATTCCGGACTAATTTTTTTCGTCTTTTCGCAAGGGTATATCTGAAATATCTCGTTACGTCAAGAGGAAAATGCTTCTCAGTACCTGTATTTTAGGCGTCCCACCCATGTATTTTGATGTCTGCATTCCGGAATGCTTTTCGAAGTATCTCAGCCCAGCCCAGGCTGACGCCGGCATCAAGACACTGCTGTTTTAAGAAGTACTTTCGTCATGTCAATAACCTAGCTTTTTCACAACACCGACTCTTTATTAGCGTAAAGAAACGGCTTGGCAAGCGAGAATACGCCCAAGAAGGAGATAGAGAGTGCGATGCCGCCTTGACGCCAATGCCTCTACTCACGTTGACGTAATATATTTTTCGGTGTGTGCAAGAGCCTACCGCACAGTTTATCGGTAAAAATGTTCCGAATTGTGTTCAATGGGGCACTAATTCATAGCGTTGAAAGTTTCAGAAGAATTCGATGAACCATTGCGCCGCAAGACCAGAGCTGGGTAGAGGTACTCTAAAAAGTATTCCGGAACACATACATCGAAATACATGGTTTGGAAGCCTAAAATACATATACTGAGCTAATTTGTCTTTTACGTAGCGGGATATTCTAAGATACTGTTGCAAAAAGACGAAAAAAGTATCCCGAAATACAGATACTCAAATACTTTTTTTTATTTCGGGGATCTTCATACTCCGCAAAAACATTTATTAAGTGCAGCATGATATTGTAAATGTTGCAGCCCATTGAAATTTGCAATTAATTTATTAATCACAGGACTGCACTTTCGGGACCTCTTGGGTCACTGCTAATATCCAGTTGCACCGTTTGGATGTACCCTCTTGGAATAAATAAAACGTATTCGAGTTCAAGAGAACGTATGACAAATATAGACAAAACTATACCTACAGGGATAAAAATACACGTTTCTTACCATGAGATGTGCTTTGAAGTTTAACGTCGATGTCCACGAACCGGAAATTACGTTTCCACAAAGTTTGCATTCTGCTTTGAACACCAAAGCATAGGATCCTTCATCTACGGGATCAAAGAACATGCCACCTGATATAGACTGTGCAGCACGGCTTTCACCACTCGCCATAGCACGGTCTTTTGACGTGTACAGTCACGCGCGATATGAAGGTTATCGCGGGAGCGTCGACCTGTCTAACGTCTCAGGGGCCTAGCGGCACGTTTCGGAACAGTGAAAATGAAGATTGTGCATTCTTCTTTCCCTCGTTGGCTGTTCCGTGTTACAACAATCGCCACTACAACAAACTCTGCACCCTTTCTCTCTATTTTGAGCCCTGCATTCGTTGGGATCAAGTGAATTCTTCGTGGCCTCTTATCTCCGTGGGCGATTACAAAATTGGTGGGAAAGATGTCTCAAGTTTAGATGGTGCTTGGCACTGCTTCTTTTAAACAGCTTCCTCAAACGGGAGTGATCGCAGCTTAAGGAACAGCAAAAAGAGTGAGTGAAGCTTGCGTGATACCACCCTCTCCCCCGAAAGACTATTCTGGGACGTGGCGCTGTTGTAGTTCTTGGTCGATGCTCGCGCGATAACCGTCAAATCAGGCTCGACTGCACTTCGGTGGTGGCTTGCTCATTGTCACCGTTTCCAAGACTGCAGCTCGTGAGACTGTTGTCGCGACTCCAGGGCTAAACTGCCCTACTTTACAACGAGACGTCACTTAAATACAGTTGAGACGGCTTGGCCAAGTGTTGCCAGACGAGGACTGTCTCTCCAGCAAAAAAGCGTTAACATTTCATTGTGGCCGGTGCGGCGATGACAGGTCATCGAAGTGTCATCATTTTAAAGGGCACTGCGGTTGGCGGCCACGAACAGACATTTACACATGATCGGGTGGCGGAGAGTCACCGACCATGGGAAGGAATAGTTCCCTGCAAAGTGACTTGGCGGGGATGACAGTGGCGCTTCGCCACCGTGGTAGCACGAATTGCTTCGATCCGTTCGAAGGCACTACCTTGAAAGCCGCCTCCCGAGTTTTGGCGGCGCCGGGCTAGACGGCTGAGAATTACACTATTTTACCTACGTGCAGTGGAGCGCAGTATGTCAAAACTACACTATTCAGACATTGGTTTCTTGAAATCTGGTTCTTTGGGGATGAGATGGTTTCAACCCTGCTAGATCACTCCTGCCAGCTCTCTCAAAACAGAAAGTGGGAACAGGGGCAGTTTCTCAATGGACAGACGGCTCGCTTGACGCTGCGATAATCCTCTCTGGGTGGCGTTAAATAGGCTTGACCCCCCCCCCCCCCCCCCCCCCAAATGCCCAGCCGAGGTTGTGGGATCCGCCTCAGTACTCTCGTGCGCAGCCTAGCATGGCGGCGTTTCTTTTCTCTCCTATGAAAAGGTATATAAGATTCTACAGCAAGCACTCGTCGCCTGGGCCGAAAAAAAGGTCAATCTTCATGGAGGCCACTCTTAATGCTCAGTCAAAATTTTAATAAAGCTTTCACCACCACCTATGCTACCATCACTTCTGTCGCAACTATGGGAAATGCTTTTGGAATTGGACGTGTGCGAAGCCTCTGGTTCAAGGCGGTATCCGCGCGGGGTTCATGAATAATCGGCTGGCCTTTCGATAAAAAAAAAGTTTGTCGCGCTGCACTGGTCTAGAGACGGCCAAGACAGCCACTTTCTTCGGCAGAGGCCGATCGGCCTCCTAGGGTCTGCCGTCGACGGCATCGGGTGCTTTGCCACTTGGCCCATTCTGTGCATGTGGGGAATCATCGCTGCCCTCCCTATGTTGTCGACCAGCGCGCGCCTTTCCTTGTTTAACATACACAGAAAGAAAAAATTGTTTCTTTGCAAACACGCCTCAGCTCACTTCCGAAATGAAAAACAAGTAACGTGATACCGCTACCCCACACAGTGTCGCGATACAGACGATACATCGTAAAAGTATTATTGCGATAGCAATTATATTGACACTCGGTTGGTTTTCGCCGTCGGCGTTGGCGTCACCGTCGCCGTCATGTCCCGTATATGTATATGTATCTATATATTTATAAAAACCTCAAAGAAAAATAATTCAGAAAAATGTTTCCGACGCGCGGCATCGAACCAGGGACCTCTCGCTCTGCAGCGCGCGGCGCTAACCGCTCAGCCATGAAGGCGAACGTCCTTCAACGTTCAAACGGCGAGCTATTTATATACAGCGAGTTTTCAGCTTGTTTTCAGCATTACCAGCGAGATGGGGCAAAGACCGCGCTCGGCTGAGCTTAGCTGGGCGCCCCGTTCGTCGCGACGCGCTCTCAGGCGCTCCTAACTCTCCGGCGCGCATTTAGCCCGAAGGGGGGGGTGGGGGGGGGGGTAGATGCCCGTGCGCGCTCGCGCTTATCTCGCGGTGAGAACGGGGCTTTCGCCGGAACGATAGCGTTGTAGTTACCGGGTGCGCGAAGCTCACATCGCTTGCTGCAGCCCCCCCCCCCCCCCCGTTTGCGAAAAGAGCACGCTTTTCAAAGACAGCGAAGTAACAACTGTGACACTTGTTAGTTCGCGCTCGTCTGTACCTGTGAATACGTTTCGTGCGTCGTTTTCGTTTGAGCAGCGCGTTAAGTGTCGAGCTGTGAATGTTTTTAGTTCGCTCTCGTCCTGTGCGTGTTGTTTTCGTGCGTCATCTGTGCGTGAGCAGCGCGCTGCAGGTTTCGACCTGCTTGCCATTCATCGCTTGACATTCCAATTTGTTGCTATCGCATTCATTGCTTCGCTTTGTGGCGAAACTGTGACTTTTTTTTCACTACTGAGATAGAAATATATTTTTCAAATGTATTGCGATACAGAAAAACAGATACTCAAATGTAATAAAAAGTACAGTTTCGCCACAAGGCGAAGCAATGAATGCGATAGCAACAAATTGGAATGTCAAGCGACGAATGGCAAGCAGGTCGAAACGTGTAGTGCGCTGTGCACGCGCGCTTGACGCTCGAAAACAACTCGCACAGGACGAGAGAGAACTAACAACATTCACAGCTCGACACTTAACGCGCTTTTTTAAACAAAAACGATGCACGAAACGTGTTCACAGGTACAGAGGAGCGCGAACTAACAAGTGTCACAGCTGTTACTTCGCTGTGCTAGAAAAAGCGTGTTGTTTTCGCAAACAGTGGGACTGCCGCGAGCGAAGTGATCTTAGTGCGCTCGGTAACTACGACGCAATCACTCCGGCGAAAGCCGAATTCTCCAGCATCGCGAGATGAGCGCGCGCACGAACGGGCAAATGGGCGTCTACCCCCCACGGGGCAAAGTCCGCGAGCGCATGAGCGCGGGCATCGCAATGAGAAGGGCACCGAGCTATGGATCCGCCGAGCGCGCACTTTGCGCCATATCACTGGTAATGCTGAAAACACGCTGAAAACTCACTGTATATAAATAGCTCGCCCTTTGAACGTTGAAGGACGTGCGCTTTCGTGGCTCAGCGCTTAGCGCCACGCGCTGCAGAGCGAGAGGTCCCTCGTTCGATGACGCGCGTCGGAAACATTTTTCTGAATTATTTTTCTTGGTGGCTTTTAGAAATATATAGATACATATACATACACGGGACATGAGGGGGACGGCAATGCCGATGCCGAGACCAGCCGAGAGTGTCCATGTAATTGATATCGCAATAAAATATGTGGGGTTTTACTTCCTAAAACCACTATATGATTATGAAGGATGCCGTAGTGCAGGGTTCCGGAAATTTCGACCGACTGGTGTTATTTACCATGCCCTGACATTGCACAGTTCACGTACCTCTGCCATTTCGCCTGTACCGAAATGGCACCGCCGCGGCCGGGATCGAACCCGCGACCTTCGGGTCAGCTGCAGAGCACCCTAGCCACAGATCCACACAGGCGGACGTACTCAAAAGTATATCTTAAATACTATCGGGATACTCTTGTATCGCGATGCTGTCCATGCTTGCCCAAGATATTAAAACTTGTGACGTCACGCTTTATGTATCAGAGCAAAATTCAAGCATGAATCTTTGATAGCCGTTTCCTCTTCTAATAACTAACGACTGATAGCGAAATTAACATCAACAAAGTTCCGAATTAACAGTTTAACCTCCGATACCAATTTAATATTTCACGTTATTGTCCTTTGAATGAGCGTTTGTGAGCTATTAGCCCGTGTTCCTACTCCACTTGTACGCTCTTCATTTGAAATTTCTACTGCTTTTTTTTTACTTTTTTATCTATGTCTGTCCTTTTCCTATCTTACGATTCGGTTGCCCAATGGAGGACATGCGTGCTTACGTCTAGGCATTCGGCCTTCATTTCTGTCTATCTCGCTCTTTCGAGCCCCAGTAGGAGCAGGAGTAGTAGGAATAGTAGCAGTAGGAGGAATAGTTGCAGTAGTAGCAGTAGTAGTAGTAATAGGCATAGTAGGAGCAGTATCATTGTAGCAGTAGTTATCGTAAGAATTGTAGAAGCAGTAGCAGTAGTAGTAGCGCTGTGTAACTTCAACGCAATTTTTGTGGTGGAAGCACAAGACGTATGTACAAACCGCCCACCACATGAAATGAGTGCGCGTGCACGGGCGACCACACCCTGTAGGGAAAATTGCAGTTGTTAAAGGTAGGTGGCCACTGTTGAGACTGGCGTCATCGCCCTGTTGCACAGAATTACTGGGGCTCGCGTGCCTTCCAGAATGAAATCCACATTTTCCGCTGCATATGCGACATTTTTGAGATATTAACTAGTGATTTGACGAGTTGACGTTGATAAGAAGTTTCAAGTACGCCAAGCTACCAGTCACTCCGGCGATAAAATATGCAGCATTTTTTAGACGGCAAAATATTCGCTCAAGCAACGATGAACCACATGTGTCAATTTAATTTATAACTCTTGTTGCTCTTAGCACTCATATAGGTCGTATTCTCAGTGCTTAGTATTTTACACAGCTAAGAAAACAAAATGAAATTCGCTGCAGATGTCTTTTAGATAACTGACTAATTTAATTTGGGAGCTTGTAAAATAAGTAGCTGTCAATTACGACTAATTATCACTTATAAGCACCGTCTGCTGTGACTGCTTAAAGATAAATTACTGCGCTTAACTCTACTTACGTCATGACTGAATGTCCGTCAGATGATTGACTAATTGCGTTAAGGATAGTATGAAATTATTCATGTTCAACTTTGACCAATGGCTAAACTCAATTTTTGATCAGTGACCTCGCTTTGCAGTGCTTATGTCATGAGTGATATTGGAGTTTAAATACGAAGGTGTACAGTACTTTAAACAGTTGTTCCAATCTCAGAGGAAAAATTGTATTCAGGCGGCTGTTATTCTCCATTTCGCAAGAATTTCAGTCAGTGAAATCTGAAGTCCCCCCTACCATAATTTTCAACCTCTCCACAGTCTTGAGCCAGCCCTTGGCCATCACTAGGGTATACTCAGCTGAACTCAGATCTGGTATGTCCGTTGTTTTCATTTGAATTAGCTTTTTTAAGTTTTACTATCAAACACTGAGTTGCATAAAGTGAACTTGCTGGTCAGTTAGTGTTGCGTATTTTTCGTATCGTCATGAGGACAACCACTCATCTGCAGATGACATTTAAAATTTGTCATTTCAGCGTTTCTCTACTCAGAATTGGTGTGCAGCACACGTTATCGGTTCCTTGTGCAGGTCATAGAATCGGCGAGGTACCTGCAATTTTATACACAGTTGCTTGTCCTATCTAGTGTTGCGTTATGGCCATATGAAAGTTTTGTCGCTGTCGTCGTCCATTTAAGCACAAAAATGTACCAAAAGCTTAATGGAATGACGGCTTTAGAAAATTGTCATTTTGATTCCATTCCAATGCTGCATAAAATGCGCTATTAGAGTTGAAAATCTTCTTTGCTAAATATTTGTGCAGCGGTAAATTTCAATAACTAATTTCACCATACAAGATGACAGAATTCGTTTATTGTCAACCTCAGCATGAGGGGAGATACGTGACTTTGCTTTACTGGCCTAGTCGAGCAAGTTGTGCTGTGTATGGCTGCGAAGCAAAGAATGGACACCCTGTGAGAAGCCACTCTCCGCCAGCGCTCCGAGTACTGCTGCCTCGCCGCCTTGTCCACGTGACTTCCTTCTGTTTTGTTAAAGGATGAAGAACGGAACTGCAGAGCGCTAACTCACAATAATTGATTTCTTCGTGTAGGTGTCACACGAGTACACAGGCTGAACAAACAGCGCACACGGGCGCAATTATAGGGATAAAGATAGCAAAATCTAGGAAATATGTGTGCATCTTGAGTTGCAGCATAACGAGAATGAATTTAGCTAATATTATAACTCTGTAGGATGTGTGACGAACGCTGGAAATGTTGAAAGTTGGTTTTGTCTGCGTCGTTCTGTCGTCGTTTGTTTTGTTAACGCTTACACTAAGAAAACAAAGCGGTTTACCAGCAGGCCACAGGCCACGCTCTATAAAACTTATTAAGGTGAAAGCCTTATATGTCCGGTGATTTCAGTGAGCAATTTGTAGCGATTTGGCGACATCTAACAATAGTTTGCAGGGCGTCCTGATATTTCGCGAGTCTTTGTCGGCGGTTTCGGCTTGAGCACTAGTGATGCAAATAAAGGTTAAATCATCAAAGCAGGTCGAAATTAAAGTGATGTTCAAGTGATCGGGAGTGTGCAATAATCTCGGCGTATCAGAACTCACATGAGATGTCCTCATTTGACATCAGAGATCGAGAGAATTTGCGAACACATCGTGACGCCATGATGCCATTAAAACATGACGTAAAATGTTGACGTCATCACACACGATCGTCGCTTGAGCAAAGGCGGGTGGATCACCGAGGCTGTGCAAAACCGTATGAGGTGACGACAGCTTCTAACGCCTCAGATCCCGAAGACAGATTAAGTCCATGATAGCTATCACAAGCTTTCGAGGGGGGAGGGGGGGGGTGCTCAGTACACTAAAACCTAATAAAAAAAATAAAGGACAAAACCAGATCGCGTTTACCATACAGTCGTTTTGGCAAGTGCATAAATGTATGTCTGTCATTTTTAAGTTGGAAGCTGCTCTAAGCAGGGCCTCTCCTACGTAAAGTGAACGCTCCAGTCAACTTCGTGTGTTCTGTAATTCCTTGAAGGTAGCCTACATCAGTAGGACCATTTGGCGATCGCTTACTTTACATTGTGGGCTCTTTTCACCCAGATTGGTCTTTTCTCCAGTCATTAGTTACTGAAGTTCCTGAAAAACGTCTTTTTAAATACTGTCAATGGCATGAAAGCCACTGTTCGAAGCATTGCTTTTAGACATCTATATTTCTTACTGAAGCCACTTTTCTCTGAGTAAACTGAGGAGGGGCCCACACTTGCCAAACTTGTGTTACCAATAATTATATTACACAGCTAATGTAAGCACGGACATTCCTTTCATTTTATGTATTTGCCGTGCTTCTCGTAGTTCAGCAGAATGTATGATGTAGTACACACGCGAGCTTCCTCAAAGCAAATTTATTATTTTCTTTGAGGAAAATCTTGGAGGACTAAAACACATTCAAAGGGTTTTAGTCCAGGACAGAACCAATTGTTCGAGTTTATCAATGGTTTACAGGCGTTTGAATGACAGCTTTTCCCTTTTGCCTAGTTTTTCGGACATCCTACAGCGTTTGTTTAGTGAGCAATTTTAAGTGTGAGCTTTTGGACATCCACAACGATTTTTTAGCTGTTCTTCAAACACGACATCAGTGGGCCACAATGTTCTCCACATTCCCCGCTGGCAGCATACACATCCCAAATAAGCTGACACATTGCAGAACCACTAAGTAAATGTGATGACAATGGCAGCAAGCAAGGCAGACAGTGTTGCTGCGGAAGAACTTTATGAAGTGCTGCCTCACATGGATGGTGAACAAAAGACCGATGGACATTCGCGATGGACGAAGAGCGAACAAAGACTATCGCAAAAGGAGTTCTCTTAAAAACCAAGCACAACCTGGATGATAGGCAAGAATGGGTTCCAGTGATGCATCTTTGAGTATTTGCCACGGCCTCACCTGCTAAACCTAAAATAAAAAAAAAAAACAGGTCAACCGAGAATGGCGGGAAAGGCACTTTGAATTTTGGGGACAGACATTCAAAGCCAGGAGGTACTATGGTGGAAAAATGAAGCGGGGATGATGTAGGATGGTAGCAGCGAGCGAAATGCCAGCGTACCTCAGTTGCCGTAAGGCGCTAGGGATTATATATATATATATATATATATATATATATATATATATATATATATATATATATATATGTGTGTGTGTGTGTGTGTGTGTGTGTGTGTTTGTGTGTGTGTGTGTACAGATGTTTCGTTTTGCGAAGCGTTCAGGCTCCCCTTGGTGCAGCACATACGTGACACAGCCTGTTTTTCCTGATCTGAATACAGGTCGAAGAAGGAACTCATCCGCTACGATGTCACTGATGACGATTGCTCTTATCGTAGGCAAGGTTGCTGTTATCATGGCATGTAAGTAATTTGTTTTGGAATAGCATAGTGGTTCTAATAGTCTATGCATTATTCTGAACATCAGCTCTACGTAGTCCGACATTGCAGCGACAGTTATGGGCGGTCCAACAGGCCCGCGAAGCGGCCGAAAGGCTAGGTCTTTCGGTCGCAACGTCGGAGCAGTCCGCTTCGGGCTAGGACACTAGTGCGACCTATTGGACCCTAATAAAGTTCTTTCATCCATCCATCCATCCGACTCAAATTTTTAACCGACACGCGCGGCATAAACCCCACTCATTCAAGACAAGTTAATGTATATAAGTTGTGAGGTTCTGGATGGTGGCTAGACCGGAACGCCTTAGACACGATATCGAGACAGAAAGGGAGAAGTCTTTGCTTCTCCAGGCTTCTGCCGGGAGTGCCTGTCAGTGGCCCCTGAGCGCGAAGTGCGACAGCGCCTGTGTTCATCGTTCTCTTCTAGAGTACACGTGCTCGCACACACCGGTCCCATAATGTATATTCATATTAAAAGAAGAAATGCGGTGAAGTATTTGCAGGTATATAATTCAGGCAAGAAATCTTTCTCATGCAACTTGAGTTCGAACCAGCAGCCTACATTTTTAAAAAGTGAGCATGTACTCCTCAAAAGTACGATTTCTTGACACGGGGTTGATCTAATGGGATTTGAACGCCGCCGTGTAATGTTATGTGTTTAAGACGGGCGACAAAGTGAGAACATTAGTGCAATTGCAAAAGCGACACTTCGGAGTGCATTTCTGCGTCAAACAAACAAAAAGCCATAGCGGTAAGTGTTCGCTTGCTTGCTTATGCCTCTTATCTGGCTACTGCCCACTACGCGGGATTGGCTAAGAAACTGGCGGTTCTTGTAAATGAAAAAATTAAGGCCTTGGCAGGGGGAAGGAGAAGTGTTGTGTATTTTTAAGTAGAGTATGCTAATATCTTTTTGAATAGTTGGGCTAGTTGGTACATATCTGAAGTAGAAACACCAGGAAGGAAACGGACACAAAACATGTTATGCCACACCAAATTTGGTGTAAATCCCATTATCGATACGGCCAGGAGAGCACAAAGTCGTAGGCGGCTAGATAGCTAGATACGCTCAAACTCGCCGAAGTTCGCTAAGAAATGCTTCGCATTTAAAAAGCCGGCAGATCGCACGAATTGTGGGAATCGATCTAATGCGAAGCAACCAGCAAAAATAAATTCATGCTGCCAATAACATGTATATCATGATTTACATGTTAGGAGCTGTCATTTATCTTCGTCATACAGTTGCATCACGCAATACCATATTTGATGTACATCAAGCTAGCGAAATGAGCGTGCCATGAGCGTGGCATGGAAGTGATGTTGTACATGACATGGATTTCGTGATTTCCATATTACTCCTTCTCGTTTATGTTGGTCTTGCAAAAATATATCATCATACCAAATTTTGGATATATCAAATAAGGAAACGGCCCAAGAGCACCATGGCCATGGCGTGTAAACTATAACGTTCATGACAAATCAGTCATTGTTTTCATGATATGACCAGTCATTCATGTTCGTCATACAGACATGTTATGCCATATAAACTTTGGTATAAATGCCATCAACGATACGGTCTGCAGAGCACAAATTCGTAGGCTGCAAGATAGATAGATAGATAGATAGATAGATAGATAGATAGATAGATAGATAGATAGATAGATAGATAGATAGATAGATAGATAGATAGATAGATAGATAGATAGATAGATAGATAGATAGATAGATAGATAGATAGATAGATAGATAGATAGATAGATAGATAGATAGATAGATAGATAGATAGATAGATAGATAGATAGATAGATAGATAGATAGATAGATAGATAGATAGATAGATAGATAGATAGATAGATAGATAGATAGATAGATAGATAGATAGATAGATAGATAGATAGATAGAACTCGTGCCCTGACTCTGAGCCATACTATTATTCTTACATTGAAGCTAATGTTGAGTCAAAGACGGTATTTAAGGAAGAATAAACCTGGTAAGCATAATTCCATCGTTATTGTTATCTCCGCTGTTTTTCACTTATGATGAAAAAAGGGCTGAATAAAGAAAGGGTAATGGATTGCGTACGATAAGTTGAATAGAAAACATGGATTATTGAAACGAAATTGAACAAGTTGCATAGCATTATTGTGTTCATATATACATATGTGCTTCGTAAGTGAAAGCCTACGTTTATTTTTCAGTGGTATTGTGCTTTATTCATTTCTTTGAAGCATGACTACGTTTATGTGATTCGAAGGTAATCTTTCGCATGCGATGCTTTTTTAGCTTTTCCTGATTGAATTTACGGTCAACAGTAGAATTGCATGGTTTGGAATAATTCGTCGAAAAATACTCAATCTTGGGCAAGAAACGCTATGAATCGTATGTTGCCTCTCACTAACAGTTTTAAGCATCGGGACGATGCTTTTTGAGAGGGGAGCAGTGATCGCGCTGATTTTTCTATCTGTACGTAAACTGTCCCATATATGTGCAACCACTATCTTGCGCAGTCCACGCTTGAAAACGTGGGAACATTCCCTCTTATTTTAGAACCTTCCGATAAAACTGTGTGCTCATCGCGAACTATAGAGTTTATTTTGGAACTAATCCGATCACCAAAGATAATGCTGGAATCTTCGATGCCGCATGTAAGAAGGTCGCCAACCTTTCCTGCAGATCACATTACTTGATGCCCGATGGCTGATCTTGCCAATCTAAGATTGCAGCGTGCATTGCTTGTACGTTGACTTTTGGTTTCCCAGGCACAAGTACGCTCAGTAATGAGCTCCGTATTTCCCAGTCTCTTCGCCGCGTTCTTCCCAGTCACATCCACATGACGATATGGCACTCCAACATTAGATTGTGATAATGCCCAAACCTTATGAGTTTTGTCATATTCCACCAGCTAAACGATTCTAGCAAAATCATACCATAGGCGAGGCAAATCACAATTTTCGCTGCGGTTGGCAGTAACAGACGCTGCCCTGGTGAGCCGATTGTAGCGTAGAAGTTCGTCATCTTGCTGAGGTGCTTGGCCTGGCCACTTTTCTAGTGCCGCATATTATGAACTCTCCCTGGAATATAGGACTCTCATTCAGTCTTCGAGTTTATTTCACAGCAGTGCTGGTACGCTTATTGTCGCTACGAGTATGTAACTGCAACAGTGTAAGTTGTGCGATACTGTGTGTACTGTTTTAATACGCATTCTATTAAATGCTATGATCCAGAAAAAAAAGCGATCGTGGCAAAGTGGGTAGCCTGCCCGGCATCTCTTGTCACGAAACTAGAGGTCATGGGTTCGACTCCTGTTGATGGCACTGTTTTTTCTTTGCCATCTGATGGTGAGCTTTTTTGACGTCATTCCGCGACTGAAATTCGTCACTGAGGTCTTCGAGGATCCCGGCATAAAACACTTTCGTGTGAAAAGCCAACCCCACCAAGTCCGAGTCCGATAACATCAAGCATGTATTGAAATGCATTGATGATGATGCCTTGCTCATGCTGCTCGCCAAAAAACTGTCGCAATGTGGCTGAGGTAATAATGCTGTGCCAAAGCTACCAGAAGCTACACAGACAGCTGTGGGGAAAGAGACTTGAGCCTTCAGTGGGGAGTGCTGGTGCAAGGAGCCCGGAAGAAGGAGAGAGGCGAGCGTTCAACGAAAACCCTTCTCGTGGAAGTGTGGAGAATAAAAGAGGGTGGTGTGGAGTGAAAGTACAGTTGAGGAGGAGGAGAAGCAAATAAAACGTAATAAATTATCATGGCGCGGCATCATTTGAAGCCGGTCAACACTATCCTACGGCAATCGTCATAACCACTCGGCTATCTGCAAACGGTAGCAGAACAACCGTTTAAGGGAACCAGGTGATTCCGTTGCCATGGGCGAGAACACGAGAAAAAGATAGATAGGAAAAGAATAAACAGAAAGAGCAAAAATGACAAAAAGAGAGAGAAACAAATGGAAAGAAAACGAGAGGCGGGGAAGGAACAGAGCGAGTGTTAAAGCAATATATGGAAAGAAATACAAAAGGATAAAGGGTGAACATGGATTTCCTAGGCTTAACTTCCCTTCTCTATTCTCATTCGCTATACCTTCACTTGAGTGCCAAAGTTTAGGGTATGCTTGGCCGGTAGGCTGAGAAGGGCGGTCCAGCTCCGCTGTTTCTTCAGCCTTGGAACCACCAAGGCGAGGGTGCCCTGATTTGTTTCTCTCTTCAATCATTTCTTAAATGCGAAGCATTTGCTTGCATACTGCAGGCACTTTGAGCATTTATATCTATCTATCTATCTATCTATCTATCTATCTATCTATCTATCTATCTATCTATCTATCTATCTATCGTGCTCGCCTCCTCAACATGGGATGGATCAAAATTAGTAGGGGAGGGTAAGAGAGCTTGACGAATAAGTTTGGCTGGTCATGACATGAATAACTAGAAAAAAATTGGGGGGACCCTTAATCTTCGCCTTCAAGAGTTGAACGCGTAGCGATATCCTGTCCCGAGTGCCTACTTCAACCACTTAGTGCATACTCGCTATGCACCCACTACGTGGTGTTAGGGGAATACGCGCGATAAGGTGTGTGCCTTTTGTATTGGGTGGCCGGCTTTAAACTATGCAATTGATATCATAGTCATTTATTCTGACGCCCGATGGCAATGTACGTTTGTACTACGCAATATTACTGCGATATTACATGTTTTATTGTGACGCCTGTATACAGGACGCGTGTGTTTGTAAGGCATGAAAGTTATCTTCACCTTATTTACAAGCAGAGGAAGTTATTTTCGCTGTATTTCCAAGCAGAGGCGTGGATGTGTGGTATATCAGCTGCTTACCACGCAGACGGCCCGGGTTCCATCCTCAATCGGACCGGGAAATTTTTTATTATTTATTTTATTTGCATCTTTCTCGATTTTTCGTTCACGGACAAGATTATTATGATTTTTCGCTCGCACTCAACGACGCCGACGCCGACACCGACGCTGACTCCGCACCGACGCAGACACCGACGCCGGAATTTCTTCGAAACGAGCTCTTTAACGCTGTCGTTAATACCGTCGCGTACGTCGTCAAACCCTTTCCTTCAGACACGTGCGGCACATACCCCGTAGACCCCTGGCCGCGATATGCGGGTATGCGGCCCAGGTGATTGATGGTTTACATTTTCGCAGTAGCGCCGAGTACAGACATTGGTTATTTAGGTGCGAGAGCGTCGAGATCTGACATCGGCAGCGTTGACCCGACGAATGCCAGGGTTAAATAGCGGGGTCCCAGAAGAAATCGGACGCAGGCATTATGCGTGGTCATCAAGTATTCCACCACAGAGCCACGCCTGGTCTCGAAACTGTTTTGGAAAAACACCGAATGCAGGCGCAATGTTGGTGAAAAAGAATTACACCATCTCCCGCTAAAGGGAACCATGTGTAGATGTGAAGCAGCGGGCGCTAACGCTTACACTGGCGGCGGCGTTGGCGCTGGCGCTCATCGCAGCGTTGCGCAGGAGAGAAAACTGGGGAGGCGCAAAGCACGCAGTGATGGAGCGGTGTTTCCTACTGGAACATGCCAATCGCTGCTAATGGGCAATGAGAGACAGAGGACTCCGACTGTACACAGAGACCCGCAGTCCGCTTTTAGTTAACGCGCACGCTGCGAATCTTTATTGTTCACGGCACCACCTTGCAGGTCAAGATCCACTGCCATATATACGGGGTGGCCAGTGAACGGTTGTGCAGCGCGAGCAGTCGGTTTTTTCAACCAAGAAACTCGCTAGCAGACGCTGCCTGCGTCGGCGTCGCGAGAGGGGGGGAGCGAAGGAGAGGAGAGAGAGGGGGTATGCGCATGCGCAGTGGGAGTGTGTACGCCGTGGGCAGGGATGCCTAGAGGAGAGAGAGAGGGGGGACGCGCATGCGCAGTGGGAGTGTGGACGCCGCGGGCAGGGATGCCTAGAGGAGAGAGGGGGTAGCGTAGGAGGGGAGAGAGGAGGGGAGGCGCATGCGCAGTGAGGGTGTGGTTGCCGCGGGGGAGGGATGCCTAGAGGAGAGAGAGGGGGAAAGGTTTTTTATTTTTATTTTTTTGAAAGGGTTTGCGCATGCGCAGTAAGAGAGGCCTCGTGGCACACCACCACCACCGGATTAAGCTTCGCCATAAGATGCTTCACATCTAAAATCAATTGTGGTCGTAATGCTGGTTACCTAATTTTATAAACGTCACATGTGCTCCTATGACACAGGCTTCACGTTGCGTTAACGTCAATTGTAGTTACGCGCCGTACACTGAAGTTGGTCTACGCAGCAGTAGCCAGGGCTACCTTCCTCGCAGCCACAAGCGCCACATATCAGCATAACTCATCTGTTGTTGGTAAAACCCATGTTGCTGTTGACATAGTTAGCTAGCTGTAATCAACTCGTTATATAAAACATATGCGCCTGTTCAACTTTTTTCTGTGTGTAGAGCGTTTGCACATATTTTAGCCTCATTTCGCAATGTTTTGCTCAATATAAAAGTTACACCAGTCACATTCCCTGCACATGCTTCGCATAACACCGATTCCCATGGTACGTGGGATCTGCTGATTTTTTTCGTTCCTTATTTCCTTCATTTCCCACCTCTCCCCTCTTCAATTAAGGGGCGCCTCACAAAGTAACGTAACGAATTGTAGTTAAACGCTGGAAATTGTTGCGAGCCCAACGACGAGCATTATGCTACAAGAATTTTTCAAGTTCGTGCATTGCAAGCTGAAAAAAAACAATGTTTTGAAACAATATTTTGAAACAATATTCTGGAGCTTTCTATTGATGTCCGAAAGGGACACCCAACCCTTAGGTATGACACCCCTTCTATTGAAGGAAAGAAATGTAAATTTTAGGGGCTTGTTGGCTTTGTTAAACACAATATTAATGAGAAATAACAAACAGTGATGGCAAGGACAGTATAGGGCATGTTATTGGAAGTAATTGTTATGTAGATGTGAAGAAAGAGAAGGCAGAAGGAAATCACGTGCTGGTGAGGCCAACAGGCAAAAAAAAGTGTTCCACACTCACCGTATCGGCAACAGGCGGTGCTGGCTAACGCTCCCACGTTTAAATGCCCATATATACCCTATAAAATGAACGGAGGGATGACCGCCACCGTAGCTCAGTGGTAGAGCATCGGACGCGTTATTCGAAGGTCGCAGGTTTGGTCCCCTGCCGGTGGCAAGTCATCTTTTCATCCATTTTTTTCTTGACATCTACATTACAATTACTTCTTATAACATACCCTATACGGAGATGTTATTAACGGTGGGCACTCCAATATCTGCTTTTCGGGGTATTCTTGAAGTATGTGCGACATTTTGTCAGCATATAATTACAGCCGACAATGTTTCTCACTTGTTGTTTTGTGGTTGTCATTTCTAACGTCATATTCAGCTCGCATTTCAGGCAAAATTTTCACATTTATAAAACAGCATGGTGCAGTGTTCGTGAAGCTTTTATTTATGGCTAGTTATCACGATAATATATGTTTCTTATTTTCCTATAAATACTGATTTCAGAATATAATATTTCAACATTATTAAATTTACTACAACTCCCATAAACATTGTAAAGTATGTTTTCGAAGTAACACGGTATAATTTTTCAAGTTATTCCCTCCATTTCTTCTTCCAGCCTGTCCTGAAAATGAAAGACCAAGCTTTTGCAATGGTGGGGCTTACATAGAACAGTTATACTGTGGTAACGTCCAGGAAGAAACAAAATGGGTTTGTGCGAAGAAAAATAGGGTAAGGTGTGGATGCAACCCTCCCCTTCACAGAAATTACGATGGAAGATGTGTAGCGAGTAAAGATTGCGGTGAGTAAAAGCCCGGTTGCATTTGAGATAGACTGCTGTTCGAAGGTTGGATGAAGTTGATTGAAAGTTTTCCTGCCACCTAAATAGCAATATATTTTGCGTGCGCAGAGTTGAAGTACTTTCGCAGGCTGCTGATTGGACGTTTCGATAGAATTTATTATGAAAAAGCGCCTTGTCAACCTTCGCAGGTCCGATTTAGAGTGGCAGTGGCTGACCTAGCATGGTGTCGCAGCCGTTACCAGTGGTCTGCCTAAGAAAATACTCGAAAGGGCATGAGTACTGCGGTTTTGGTTAGTTCATCTCAAAATTCCAGCCAGCTGCACTTCGCGAACACCGTCCAAGCAGCGAAGCTTATGGCCGTCCTTCATCAGGCTACATAGTACTTCTACATTTCCAAGCCTTCCGTTCATTGGCGCTCTGTTTCGGCCTCTCTTGCGTGAACATCGTGGCTGTCTCGGCGACGACATAGCCGTTCTCGCGTCAGCTCTCGCTGGCGCTCACGTCTTCCGGCTTCTTCATCGGGAAAATAAGAAATGGTGGCCATCTTGAAAGCCGAAACTCCTAAACACTGACACTGACACGCTATTTTATACTCCACTGCGCCTCACCGTCACACCATTTTCGCACGTTTCTCGAAGGTTCACCCCTCGAGATCATCCGCCCTCGCAGGAAGCCCTCGCCTCCCGCAGCGCGGCGCAGTCTTTCGCTTCCTACCAAGGCTCTTTCTCGCCATAATAGAAGGCTAAGTGATCTGTTTTACGCCGACCCCGTACATGAAAGCCTCGACTATGTACAGCTTTGCTGTTAATATAATTGTACATGCATGACTGATTATCGACGTAAAAAAAAATCACGTCATTGTTGTGTACCACGTCTAAAATAGATCCTCAGTCAACGATTTCAGCATCATATAGGATAAAAAACACACCATACAGTGAGAAAATAAATGACAGCGCCGCGTAGAAGTGCTATCGTTCGCAATTAAAAAAAAAGCGAAATGGTAGCTTGCAAAACTACTTCAGATTCTGCAATAAAATATGGCTTTGTTTACTACTTAACCAGACTAAGGACGAAATGCGATCCGTTCCGGTATTCTGGTTCGTGAAAATGCGTCAGAATGACTAAAAATTCTAAATGATATTTTATACGGCCTGCAGAGAGCAGAAATCAATCAATAAATCACTATGTATCCTTTGTCTTCCTAAACGTTCTGTTACCAAAGACTGCTTGAAAGAAATATCAGCGCCTTAACCGACATAACTGTTTTCTGCTCCGCAATAAAGAACATGGTTACAAACCGGAATGTAGCATAAAATGACAGACAATCTCTTCAACTTTGTTTACTGCTTGCTTGGAAGTGTTCAAACGACGATACTGTGAAGAAATGGGAAATAATTTTAACTGAGAAAGTTTTAGCAACGTGTTGCTGGCAACATAGTAGTGTACCGCAATTATTGTGACGAATTAAAAAAAGTGATGGAAAAGCTTATTGGTGGTAAGGCCCAATATGAATGTGCGAAAGACAATGTCAATGAGTAGGTAATAGGCTCACGAAATAGGAGTTAATGATTCGCAACCGACCTGCGGTCATTGTACAAGAAAATATATACGTATGGTAATTACCGACAAGAAAACACACCCATTAAAAGTAATTCTCCCGAAGAGGGAGGATCACCTAGAGTGAATATCCCAAATTACGACCGGTAATTTAAAGCTACCCCTGAATAAAAAAAAAATGTACGATCAAGGGGCTCCAATAGATAATTCATGAGACGGAAGATAACAATAAACTCACGATGTAAAGTACCACGCAACGCGGGATAGAGGGCGAGAGAATGAGTACAGTGAGAGAGAAATGAAGATATAGAGTGAAAAGCAGAAATAGAGGGAAAAAAAGAAAAAGAAACGAGACAGAGAGGTATTCAAGAAAACATATGCAAAAAAAAAAGGACAGAAAGAAGGGTGGCCGCAAGCATAGCCATGCGTATGATAGTATAGGTAGGGGTGGTAAATGGTAGTGAAGGTGGGGAGGTGGGAAAAGGGGGAGGTGAGAGGTAATGTATAGCACAGTGTTGTATACTACAATACATCAACTATAGTATACATCTGCCGCTTCATCAGCCTTCGCATCACTAGTTTGTAGCTTCCCTACTTTTTCTAGCCTTTACATGAGCACCTGCTTTTTCCACAGCAAACGAGCCTACCAAAGTTGTCGAAGAGCCTCAGAAGACTGCGGTTCCACCATCACCTCCACCTTACGAGTATGAAATACCTCCAGAACTACAAGCATCAGTAGATACTCTTCCGAATGTTAGAAAGGTAATGTAATTCGACATACAGAAAACGACATAGGGTCAATGTAGTTGCAGCATAAGTGTAAAGGATACATGTTGGCGCAAGCAAGAAAAGAAGAACACAGGAAAGAACGAGTTATGTTTAGAACAAGCTGGCGCTATTTTTTTTATTATTTTTCCACGAAGAGCAACCAAGAAATAGGGTAGCTTGAATTTGACATACAGCTGAAGGAACCCAGTGTGCTAGAAATGTGGTCAGTAATAATTGTTCCTTGAGGAGTCCGTTCACGTCTATAGGATTCATTTCTCGCAAACAGGCAAAAAATGCTCAAGAAATAAATAATAAGAAGCAGTAAGATTATAGAACGGCCTTGCTTTGCAGTATAAGTTAACTTTACGAAAAATCAACGAAATGGTAAACTGCTTTGTGAATTAGCGCACCTAGTTGACGTCGGTTGTGCACGTGCGGCGTTAACTCACCGTGTGAAGCACGCCGACGGTTAGTTCGCATTGCAAAAAGATCACTTCGAATACAGTTGCGCGTTTCGCACTTATGACTAGCTTTCCTTCAGTTACGTCGTCTTGCGTATGGCGTAGCTACAATTGCGAGCACGATTTAGGCATGAAACACCACACGATTGTGCATGGTGACTATTTTGCATAAACGTGTCATTGCCGCAATTGTCTCTTCAACTATATGTGTGGTGCGAATGCCATAGAAATTAGCTTTATTGTCCTCCTTTCGGTCGAACTATCCCGATACAAAACGAAAATTCGACTAAAAATTAAAGAAACTTGCCTGTCTTAACCTCACAAAGACTGGATGAACAGCGGCGCAAGTGGCACCGCATTGATAAATGATTCCTTGAATTTGCTGTACTGTAATCTCGCCACCATATGCCTACACAAAAACGAGGTATGTTATCACAATTCACGCAACAATTCTTGCAACAATTCTTGCAACACCCGTAACGTACAGTTGCTCTATATTGTGATTGAGGCGCCCAGAAATAACATAGAAGCCGTTTGAATATATTGCGGGAGTTCAATCTCGGGAAACACTGTGAACATCATTAATGGAACACCCGGTGTTTGCTCTTATTTCTTCGGCATTAATTTGGATCTATCTATCTATCTATCTATCTATCTATCTATCTATCTGTCTAACAACAGCAACAACAACAACAACAATACTAATAAAAATAATAATAATAATAATAATAATAATAATAATAATAATAATAATAATAATAATAATAATAATAATAATAATAAAGATGGAGGACGCTTGAGCTCGGCCTTCAAGAGGAGAACGCGATAGCGTAATTGCGCCTCGTGCGCATCTCCTTCTGAATTGCTAGCCTGGTTTCGTTCTCGGTGCATATCTGAACTGTGTCGTAAGGAAGCGAATGACTGTGCGGGTAACATTTGCCGTTTCAAAGTGTCATTGAATGCCTACTGAAAGCCCTGTTGCCCGCCCAATACGCCATAATTATTCGTTTTTCTAACAAGCGAAGGGGCACTACGCGTCCGTTGGGCAACGCGCAAACCTAAGCAGCTGTTCGTCTTGATGCTTCTACTGCTGATAATGATTAAATATGTCGGAACGCTTAGTAGTGGGTCGGCCTTTAACACACCAACTAGTTGCTCAATTCCCATGTTTTGACGCCTGGCGGAATTCTATGATTCTGCCTCGCACTATAATATGCCTGAAGGGGACTCCTTCCACTACATGACGCTCATACAGTGTTTTTTTCCAAATCAGTTTTAACAAATGTCGGGGCTTTGTGGTAGCACAGCTGCTTGCCACGCAGATAGTCTGAGTCCGATCCTCTCTCGGACCTAAAAATTGCATTCTTAATTTGATTTCCATCTTTCTCGATTTTGCGGTCACGGACAAGATAATGATTTTTTTGCTCCCAATCAACGACGCCAACGCCTACGCCCACGCCAACGCCGGAATTTCTGTGAAAGGAGCTTTTTAACAATATCGCGTTGAAAAGCATTGAGCTTGGCGCAGCGCAGGTCACCACTCGATTAAAAAGGGGAAGCTTTTTCATTCACTCATAGACTTTCATCGATAAAACTCGCGTAGTTGCTAAGATAACCCGAAGGCCGAAGCCATCTTCATGTCTTCTGCTCTTCGATCGTGTTGATCCCCCCCCGACTGCAGAAAATTTGAGCACCTAGCAGGTTGTAGCACTGCCTCCGGTATCGGAGACGTTGGAACCTTTCTTCTCCTCACGTGCCTCCAGCATCGACCCATTTATAACCAAGTGACGATGCCGTGTAGGACGTCACCATATGACGTCACATTGTGATGCCACAGTGACCTCACTACGGCTTCATGAAGACGAGGAAAATTCTGGCGATCTGTCACGTGACGATGATGTGACAGATTTTTCGTCACTCACGTTGTGGCCGACAGTCACATTTCTCGCTTGATCACTCATCTAAGGCTTTCGACTTAGCAAGTGCAACCAACCACCATCGCAAGATTTAAAAGCCCCTCCACGCAACGAACTGGGTGACAGCGGAGGGCGAAAAAAGTCGTACATGGAAAAAGAACCGCAATGCTACCAAAGAATGTGTGACGTATTATCCTTCGTCTCTGCCCTATGCTGGTGACATGTAAATGAAAAATGTTCCAATTGAATTCAAAGAAAGATTCAGTTTTCGGATTTTTTTAGGAATGACACTCTGAGAGGTGACACCTCGTTAGTATACATTTCTCACTGATTAACGGCGATTGAAAACAGGAAATTGCCCCGTGGCTGATAAGAAAATCACATTATTACGGTACTACCCCACGCTGCCCGAATAATTCCGTAACTACCATACAAGTATGTTGATTACCCTACGGTTGGAAGCGCTGCTTTAGACGAGCATCACCCATCGCAACTCGCGTTAGCCTTTTCAGTGCCATCAAAAAGAAAATTGTACTAAATTTACTGGAAATTATTTTCGCAGAATTTGTGGACCTTTCTTTGTCAATTAATCACTGTCGTCTTTTCAGTTCAGAGGGTTCGTTCATTTCACTAATTGCGTGCAATAAACTTAACTTGTACGCGGCTTAACCGCATGGTAATACAATGAAAGATGCCAATAAAATGAAATATGATCACTCGCCCTCATCCTTACTTGAGGGCGAGAGGGAGTGGTCTGAGGGTTGGGAGGATGTAAAGGGGGAGAGAGGGCAATATAGAACGAGATAAAGACAGAAAAAAAATGAAATGAATAAGAAGGAACAAGATGCAGAAAAAAGATTAATAAGGCAACTTGAAAGAACGAGTCAAGAAGGGATGAAGAAGGGATGAAGAAAGACGAAACAATTCAATCTGCGTTCTCTAGCTGGTGGTATTTACTTGCCCGTTCCGCTGTTTGAACAGAATGCAGAAACTGGGAAATGGGTTCAATTTTATTATTATTAGAATTATTATTATGATGATTTCATTCCGGCCCAGTCTTGTCTAGCTGAATTAAGGTTTTTTTTTTCTATGAAATAATTATAAGTGCACCGCCAAACTTTCTGCACCTTATCGCATATTAACGTTTGTTTTCCTACTATTTTTTTTCTTCCGGCTTTAGCTGCATTAATCATCTGGCCACCTTTTGCTTATTTCTATCGGGGACCCGCTTATTGTTCCATTATTGTCTGTAAGGGCTAAGGTTTCTTGTAGGCTAGTGCCCAAATATACACCCGGCAGTATGCCTTCACCGTCAATAAACGTGATTTATCTTTTTCTTAGCATGCCCACAGATATGGTGTTTTATTCTTTACTAAAGCGCGCTTCCAAACTAAACGAGCTAAGGCAATATAACTTCGCCTGAAAGAGCAAAAAGCGCTTCCCCTTGAATAATCATAAAATGCTTTCCTTCCTTATTTCGCATTTGCCATTTCGGTAGTTATTGAGCTTTTTTTTTTTTTTTTTCATCATCGCTGCTATCCAATAAATCCTCTTTGCCTCTCTGACTTTTCTCTTTGAACATTTTTGTTGCCATATCACTTACAATGGGAGCCGTATACTTGCTGCGGAGTGTCCCATTTATTTTTCTCCACCGTGGGTCAGCGCTCTTCGCATACAAATACCGGAACACTTTCTCTGCCCATTCGCTGCCTGTCAGATTCCGTAGCCTCTCCTCTAAACTGATTTTCGGACTGCTGAAGTCACTACCAATTTTAGCGCCACCACAAGTGTGCACGTCATACAGTGAAGTGTTGTGTGTGCGTTGCTGTATTATACTGTGCTCTTTTAGACGCAGGGTAAAATGTAGGGTAGCGGAGAGAGAGAGAGAGAATAAGGGTAGAAGAAAGGCAGGGAGGTTAACCTGGGCTGAGCCCGGTAGGCTACCCTGCACGGGGGGGGGAGGGGGGGGAGAGGGATGAAAAGTTACAGAGTAGGAGAGAAAAGTTTGACTTCACAAACGACGAATCAGTCCGGTGTCCTTGAGAAACCGCAACAGCGCTTTCGTTGCCTTGTGGAGCTGTGATGGGCATCCCCATGGTCCCAATACCTTCTCGACTGTGAAAACTCTTCCGTCCAGTTGATGTAGCGCAGTGCGGAGGTGAAGCCTCTCGTTTGCGTATGTCGGGCAGCAACACAAAATGTGTTCAATAGTCTCATCGACGGCACAGTCTTTGCACTCGGCGTTGTTGGCCATCTCAATCTTAAATGAGTAAGCGTTGGTGAAAGCTACGCCCAGACGCAGACGGCACAACACTGTACCTTCCTCCCGGGAAAGCCCAGGGAGTAGCCGCAGTCGTAGAGATGGGTCGAGAGAGTACAGTCGATGATTTGTGAACTGTGATGATTGCCACTTCTGGATTGTTATGTTCTGGGCCAGCTTACTCAAGTAGCGAGCCGCGTCAATCCTGGATAATGGTGTAGAAACAAGGTTTGTTTCTACGTGTGCTTTTCTGGCAGCTTCATCGGCGAGGTCGTTGCCGGAGATACCGCAATGACTTGGTATCCACTGGAACACAACGTTGTGTCCTTTCTCGATCGCATTGTGCAGCGTTTCTCTTATTTCCCACACAAGAGGGTAGCGGAAATTCGTGTAGGGTAAAGTAGGGTAGTTTGACCTTGACAAAGGGTATTTTCCCAAAATTGCTTGGCAACACTGGTCTGGAGGATTTGGTTTGATGACGTACGCGACAGTATTTTCACGTTATTCCTGTGACAGTCGTATTCATCAAACCCTCGTACCCTCCCATGCCAATTCTGGTCTACACCAAGTTAAGGAGGCCATCACGGGACCACACTGACGTAGGCGGCTAGAGAGATAAATAGTTAGATAGAAACGCTCAAAGTGCCTTGGGTTCGCGAAGAAATGTGTCGAATTTAATATTTCAGTGGAGCGCCCACAGAAAGGTTACGGCAGCCTAATTGGTTTTCGCAGGGCCGGTAAAACGTATTCGCATGCTTCGCTTAAGTCGACATTGTGCAAGCATGGACACGTTACCCAGCAGTCAAGGTACTCGCTTTGGGAAAGGAGACCTGAGTGTAAACCGTAGCTCCCCATCCCCACCACAAAAATTGTTCTATTTGTTATTTTTCGACGTGCGTCAGCTGTGGGTGAAAAGGTTCTTTTTTTTTTCTTTGAACCCCAGCTTTGTAGGTCAGTCAACACAAGGGAAACAAAAGTAGA
Source organism: Rhipicephalus appendiculatus (assembly GCA_030522465.1). Lineage (NCBI taxonomy): Eukaryota > Metazoa > Arthropoda > Arachnida > Ixodida > Ixodidae > Rhipicephalus > Rhipicephalus appendiculatus. Next base: position 105,887 of record JALIZH010012452.1, read on the forward strand.
ACCAAAGCTCTATATTTGACAAAAAAAAGGAACATCGTTGTGGTCGTCTAGGTGAACGTATTACCGATAGTAACCTCGATTGTGGTTTTTGTGTACAATCGCGATGAAGTGAGTTGTGCTTTGTTTAAAAGGTGCACTTTAGTGGTGTAATAAAGGTTGTAGTGGACTTCGATTCTGTGTCCAGTCTATAATAACAGAGTAGCATTCCAGAATTGGCAACGTGGCTGAAGAAATGAGCACTTGCGGTTTCTGCCTTGTGACGCAGTTCGTGCAGTACAACGGAAGTATTGTTCTCTCGGAGATTGCCGAAGTAACATGGCGTCGCAGTGTTTGTCTTTGCATATCTTCAACCTTAAAGGAAATCAATGACGCAGGAGCTGAACGAAACATATTCTGCTACAAGAACATCAGTACTTTGTAAGTATTTAAGGTAGGTCAACACCTTCAAAAACGCATTTTTTTGAAAAAAATTGAGTTGTTGGGATTATTTATTTTCAAGTTCCCTGTCCATTCAAGAAGATTTAGAAAAAAATAATGCAGATATATTAAGCCATTTGAAAGTTATGACCATTTTTTCAATACCTGCTGGACACATCCGAAACTGAAGGATTCCGATTCGACATCTACCATCTCGTCATAAATGTTTTTCGCGTACATATTACGTAATGCTAAGGTGTTTAAGAACATTCTAAAGCTTGTAGAACATGATGTTTTCAATTTATTTTAAAATTTCCTCTACTCGGCTGCGGCACTCTATTGTTTAAGTTGCGCGTGCTCTCACTCGGCAGTCTGTGTTCTTTTTGTGTGCCATTTCGAGCTCTTGGACTTAGCTCTGGGTTTTCAAGGAGAAAGTTATAGTACTTCATGAAACATGGCGAAGTATAGAACGAAACAGAAGCGTTTATGAAAGTTAGGGAATCAACATTCCAAGTGTGGACCCACTGTGGAACACGGGGCTGAGAGTCAGCTGGAGACACGAAACGAGCTAGCAAAAAAATGTGTGCTTCATCTCGCTCAAAAGAACATTATGCCGCTTCAAAAGAGGTCCAAAGCTATAAGCCTGGTGAATTTCAGGTCTATTGAATGTTTCTTTGTTTCATAGACATTCGGTTCAAATCTTTAAAGCCATTTTTCTCAAAATGCGATTTTTTACTTCCTACAGTTACGCGAACAATGATAACCGTCTTTCTAATAGATATTTTCGCATAACAATTTTTGTGCTGTTTCTTTATAGGTGGAGCTGTGCATTCAAGCAGAATTATTGAAATCTAGCGGTAACTTTTTGTGCAGTGGCCAACTGTGAGCAAAGCAAACCTGCCAAATATCAACTTTTTCAGTCTTTTTATGATAACGCACCCAAGCTTAGAGATATGATGATCGTGGAGGTTAGATGCACAGAACGTTGTCCTCACTACGTAGTTGCCAAGTCGCGTTTGAATTGCAACAAGAGTTTTTTAGTTATGACTGTTGGCGCAACATGCATATTTTGGCATATTTTGATTTTTATAAATTTTATGTTTTTGAGTTTTATCTATTTCATAATCATAAAGCTTAAATTTACCGAAGCCCAACAATCCAAAACCATAATTATAACTTTTGGACCAAAACGGTAAAAGTTTTTCTCGAAGGTGGTGACCTACCTTAAGGGGGGTTTCCTACCTCGCAGTAGATTTATCGTTTCCTCTAAAGTGCAATTTTCGGAATATGTAGTACCGCTACGTATCATCTCCAAAGAACGTACCAAAGTAACAGAACATTTCCTGATGGTACATGTGCCTCATAGAGATTTCGTGTTTTTTGCAATAGAAACCCTTGAATTTATTATTGCAGTTTGTGATAATTTTCCACGAACCGCCTGAAATTCCTAGTAATATCATCGCTCTGCGTCAGGCACATCTTCAGTTGTGGTGAATTCTCGAAGCTATCGCGAAGTCCAATAGAAGCCGTTGCTGACCGCACTAAACCCGAGGACCAGCTCCGGCTGGCGGACAGAGCACAGCCGTTGCTTGCAAGGCATGACTGCTCGGAATAAGCAAATAACCCACCTCTGGGCGAAGAAACACTTCTCCGGTGATGGATTTCAGAGAGCGTAATTGTGTTGTCAACAATGAAATTGCATTCTTGTAGCACATGTATAGGGGCCAGTTGGTGCGTTCTAAAACGTTTTAGAGGGGCTAGCTGGTCCGTTTCTGTAACAAATGGCATTCGAATTACCAATATTACTATACATTCTAGAACATACGCAAGCACTGGCCGTTATGCAGCAGAGTCAGGCGACATATCCGTAAATACGTAGGCGACGTGTTTGCCGTTAGGAAAAGAGCACGATGTAGAAGAGCTTAGCAATGGCCCTTCACAGTATCTCCCCTCACTTTCAGTTGTATTTGTATGGAAGCTATAAACGTAATAAGTCCGAGAATGATGATCCACAAGGTAAACATTGGTGGTGTGTAGAATTACATTATTTGTATTATGAACATGCCACATTCTTCATTCGATTACGTATATTGGTTCACAGAAAACAATTTCCAGAAGTTTTGAAAAACTTGGAAGATGTATGAGCTTCAACTTTGAGGGTAGAACGCGACAGCCTAATTGGGCCCCGTCCGCATCGCCTTAAAAATCGCTAGCCTCGCTGAGCTTTACGGTAGACACCTCAGCGGTGCCGCAAGAAAGGGAAAGTCAGTGTGCGTAACATGAGACATATCAAGCTATCGTAATTGCCAACTGCATGAACAGTTGCTAAGTGCGCACCAAAATATAATTCTTTTATTTCCGATTTCGCGAAGTACCCACTATGCTTACCCGCTTCTGACGTTCAATTTTAAGTGCGGAGCACTTTAGGGTGCGGGGTTGTAGTATGCTGTCGTATGTTGTCAACGTCGCTTGGCGTAACGCATGAAAAACCAGGTATAGCCTAGCCAGCTGTAGCATAGGGAGCGCGCGCTAGCGCCAAGGAGAAGACTTCTTCCTCTTCTTCTTCGAGCGCCTTGATGATGGTAGTATGTGCACACATTACTACTATGGCTAGAGAAACATAACACAAACCACTTTTAAAAATTGAAGGAGCATGCAAGCGAGAAATAGAGAGAAAGAAAGAAAAATGTAGGAAGATTTAAATAAAGAAAAAAAAGACAGTTAAAACTGAAAAAGTGTAACAAAGAAAGAGGAGAAAAGAGAAAGCAGAACAGAAACAAAAAAGGCTGCCCAGCTCCGCACTTCTTGCAGACTTGGCACTATAGGGCGAAGCTGCCTTAATCTTTCTATTGTCTTGGTTTATGTTAGTGAATTTTTCGCTACTCTCACCGAAGGCGTAAGAACTTTCGCTAATATAAGGTGATACCTGTACCAAAGCGGGCCAGCTGATTTCAAAACTTGGCTCGTGAACTCCTTGTCTTTTAGAAACAAAGCAGATGATTTAGGAAGATAGCGTCAGGAAAAGCACTTGTTAACTATATCATGCAAGACGTTCTGATGAATCATTTTTTCAAAATAATATTTTTTCGCTTTCTCTTCTATTGCAGAACTTACTTAAGTACAGTAAAGTACGTAAGTTTTTGTGTGTGCGTGTGTGTGTGTGTTAGAAATAGACCCTGTTTATCGCCCATTACGATCCTAGTGCTGTGCAGAATGTTGTATTGTACTGCATCTTTTTATTGGCAGAAATTTATATCTGTGGCATTGTCTTATCTCGGCCGGATTGCGTAACGGTCTACGTTTTTGAAATCTTCTTGTTATGTGATAGGCTGAAACAGCACTTTGATAGTTCTGGCACGTTCAGCGACAAAACAGCGATTTATCAAACCAACATACTTGCTCGAAGTGCGGGGCAGGTATTCACACAGCAATGTAGTGCGTACAGCTGTGATTTTGGTGCGATGAAAGTACTTGGACACACCAAGCAAGTGGTGGCTGTGCAACTTCATGTGCATCATAGATCGGCGCGTGAAATTCACTTTGAAAAACTAAATTTATGCTCGCGTGTGCATGGCGGTCCGCCCTTTCTCCGTCTAAAGAATAAATACTGCTACTCGCTCCGGCTCCTTCAGCCACCATAGAGGCGTTGAATTTGCTACAAGCGCAATGAAAGCCCGTGTCGTGGCAAGATGTAAAGCCGACATGCTGCACTACTATCCACCGTATTGAAAGTTCGTGACATTTCGATCCCAAATCCGCGCTTAAGTGGTCGCAGCATACGCGCGCCATGGGACAGCATGGCTCCTGCTGTATGCCGTTCGCAGCACTAACGAGCACTAGGAGATGATTAAACGTGATGCCGATGCTACCCGAAACGCTTTCAAGGAATGGCCTCCACCTAAAAGAAAAAAATTAAACTCGCTTGTATTGGAATACACGCTCGGCACGTACCGCGGTGGTGATAGTTGTTTCTTTTCTGCGTTTCAGTGCCCCTCCTCACAGGATACATCTGGTTCCGGTTGGTATAACAACTTGTGACATTTTACCGTGCTACCAATGCAAAAAAAACAAAAAACAAAAAATACAAAGACATTTAACGACTGCTCAGGGTATATTGGACATGGCAATGAAATATACTTGCCTTTCGCTGTAGGCAAGCGTGAGAGTTTAAGCTCCATTTTGAATTATTGCAGACTTTTGTATACATGGTTTTACCTAGATGGTGATTGCGCAGTTTTCGACTATTTCATTTGGATGTGCTTCATTTTGAGGCATTCTTACAGTGCCAGTGATAAAATTTTGAAACGCTTGCAAACTGCGCCATATAGTGGTCATTCCATAAAAACAGTTGTTCACAAAATATAATGATGACCCTTTATCTAATTTTTAAATATAAAATTATGACAAAAAGTAATGCTCAGTGGAACAAACATAGCCTCATCAGAACCCTCGTCCCTCGGTAAGGATGTTCGTTTTAACGCTCTGAACTAAAACTGATCTTTCATAGAAGATAGATACGGTGTCCCAGTCGACGCACAAGCATTGGGCCGCTTTCTGCAAAGAGCGCGTAGGGTTTTGTCGCTTCTTTGAGTAGGCATTACATTACAATTTACACGAGCACTTCCCGTGCGTGGCGGAAAGGCAAGATATTTTCATCCTTGACCGCAGCTTCGATGGAATCATATGAAGTATTTGAAAAATTTCTATAGTTTACAGAGCATTTTAGTACTCCTTTTGCGAAAAAAAAAGTTGCTTCCTGGCGCACACAGCGCACTCAAGCAAACGTCCCTCAACTGGGACATCAGGGCACAATAATTTAAGTCCTTGATTTGTTACATGTAATCAAGACGATTAAATAATGATTTTTACGCTACGCTATCGTTGCAACATGGTTTGGTGATGCTTCCACATACCCAACTTGGTAGGGAAACAGAAAACTCACAGTTTCGCCGCAAGGGCAAAGCAATGAATGCGATAGTAACAAATTGGTATTTCACGTGAAGAACAGCAAGCCGATCGAAACTTGGAGCGCACTGTTCAAATGCAAAGAACGCACGAAGCATGCGCACAGGTATACACACGACCAGCGCGAACTGAGTGTCACAGCTGTTACTTCACTGTGTTTGAACAGCTCGCTTCTTTAGGAAACGGGGCCTCTGCAGCGAGCAAAGTGACTTTTGTGCGCTGTGTAACCTAAACGCAGTCTTTCCGACGAAAGCACGCGACGTAAAACTGCCCCCCATAACCCCACCCCAAGATAAGCACGCGCGCGCACCCGGGCAAAGGCGACTACGCCCTGCAGGCTAAAGTGGAAGGGGAGCCTACGCATCGCAACGAGTGGGGCGCCGAGCACGCACTTTGCGCCATCTCACTTTCTTCGTGGCTTTTGTATATATATAGACATATACATATACGGAGCATGATGGCGAAAAGCAGCCGAGAGTGTCCATATAATTGCTATCGCAGTAATAACAATGATGCACACGGCATCAACATCGAGGAGTACAGGGAAAGCTCAACAGCAGTGACAGTAAAACGGCATTGTATGAGTCTTTCGTGCGTAAATCGACAAATTTAGCTTCCAATTAACAACGCAATGTCAGATCCGAAAACAAAAATTAGGCGAAGCTTGCACTAAGCCGCTCAATGATTTAAACAGCGAAACTGGACGATTCTCAAGACTAACATGGTTGCTTGTAGATTGTTTCTGGACCTTAGCTAGGTGGGGCAGGTTGTTTCCATGTTGCTTCTAGGTCACTGCAAGGCGTATGGCCGCTGTTATGACCGCTGGATACATAACAGATTCAAAAGACACTGCTTCACTTTATACTGAACACCGGCCTAAGCACGCACATCCATGCACATATACACACAAAATAATGTGCATTATGGGCAAGTCAATGCCACAAAAAAAAAAAAAAGAAAATGTGATCAGGACACATGCAAGTCTTCCGAAATTAAAAAAGCAAACTACTAACCCTTTCCGTGGGATGTGTAATGCTTAGATGTTTCCTTCGAAAATTTTAAACGCGGTGCCAGACTATACTATCGGCGTCAAATGAAACCCGAACAGCGGCAAGCATTCGCAGTGGTATAGTGCGCGCCGTCCAGTTATCACTATGGACAGGCGCGCATGTACACAGCAAACGGATTTGAGCCTTTTCGGGAGTTTTGGGCCCGGCTCTTAACTTGCATCCTAAAGGTACTACGCAAAACCCCCCTACCAAAGGAGGTTTTAGGGGGGTACGCAGGGCAAGATGGCGGTGCCTGTTGAAGCGACAGCCGTCCACTTCGAATCTTTCTAGCCGTCGGCCTGCATTATTAAACTCATTCATCCCCAAATAATGCTGGTATTTGATTTAGATTTGAGTAATGAGGCTTCGCTAAGCGTATACTGCCGATAAAACAGCTCCGTTTTCGAGATACACAGTCGATTTGGGGTGCACAAGGCTTAACAAGGTTTGTTTACAAAGTAAACGGAGTCAAAAGAGGGAATTTAGGAGGTAACTTCGGTGTTTTTTTTTAACTCATTTTGGGGGGCTTGAACGGAGATCATTGGAAGTTTTTCTGATTCTTTAGAGAGCTTTTAAAACGCCCCTTTATACGCGGCCCGAGAGAGGGCGAGAAAAAAAAAGGTATTTCAGGCACTATACTAGCGTTTCAGAGACATTTCTTGCAACTATTCATCGCTAGCACATATTGGAAATTGACATTGATGTATTCATACACAAATATGACTTATGTATACAAGCACGCACGACACAGGAATCGAACTCGCGACCACACGCACTGAAAGCAAACATCATATCCATTACACCACAGCGCCACCACTAGCTTGCGTAGTTTTTCACGTGGGTATATATCTACAAAGCGGCTACTAACCCGTCGGCGACACCTCAAACTTTTTGTTCTCGTAGCATCGGCATGTGTTCGCGCTTTCGCAAGGCCAGTACATAAACTCAGGGGCGTCACGAAGGCCAAGGTCAACACCTTCAGCTTCGAACTATTCGGTTCGTCGTGTCGTGCCGCTAGAAAAATTGTAAACGTGTGCCCTCTTGAGTACTTCGAGGCTGTTTCACTCGCCCGAAATTCGTGGATAATGCAGCGTACCAAAAGGTATCCTCAGATGGCCGAACATATGTGCATTCCATGGGCGTATGATGTGGAGCTATTTTCGTTTCTGCCGCGAGCTGCACGCGTCCCATGGCAGGGGCGTGTTCTGAGCTGTACGAGACCGCATGTGTTTCCATTGATGGGGTCTGTGCCTTCCGCCGCACGGAAGCCCTCAGAGACGAGGACGAAACACTGAGCAACACATCTTTATCATTTCAAAACTCTGCCGCGACTGACTGTCAGCGGCCCCTAAGCGCGAGCCGCGAGCGTGCCTGTGTCCATCGTTCTCGTCATCCACCGGCGCGCTCACCGCTACGACTCCCATAGCATATAAAAGTTACTCACGCAGATGCCCACAAGCGTGCGCAGGGTGCCTCTTCAGGTGGAAGGGGGCGAGGGGACGAAGGCTCGTCGCTGCGCCCACCCCTCCCTATTAAGTCAATGCACGGGGGGCAGACTCCCCCCCCCCCCCCCCCCCCGTTCGCACGCTTATGCAGATGCCCGAGTTACGAGGACATTGTAACGCGCCTACACTACGTGCATTTATTGCAGGTGCAGCAGCGCCTTCAGAGTAGCTGAACGATAATCTACATCCACAATTAGCACTTATTCGCAACTCGCACTTTCGCGGGGCACACAGTGATTCTCTAACTCAAATTCAGTATTTAGTCGCTTTCACACTCGGAGACTACCTACAATCTTACTAATTAACCTTCATTGTTTAACATCACACAAATGCATTAAAGCGAATGCGTAAGCATGCCCTAATGTTAAATACAACCACCACAAATTAGCGGTGACAGGTGTCCCGTTAAATAAAAAAGTTAATGCACATGCACTTCGCCGTTGTGAAAGTCCAAGTGTAAGCGGCACTCCTCTTGCACAGAAGATGTAGCAAGAATGAAAAAAATGTAGTATTGCCGTCTTCTTCAACGAACCAGCTGTGATAAGAATAATAAGAAAAAGAGTGTTCGCAATATTTTATTGGAATCAAAACAGTAGCAGTTCTCGTGTCAGTGTAAGCATATGTATATTTCCATTTTCCTGCACAGAACCTACACCCAATACAAAACACTAAGAACGTATACAGTACAGCCCAAGCACTATATATAATTCACAACAGTAAAGCAACATGAAAGTAGTGTGCCAAATCTCATCATAATGCACACTGACATGTGCACTTCACAGTGCTAGTATGTAAACACAATCCAGAGAAATGGGATCTACAAGGAACTTGGTGTCAGCCTGCACATGAAGGCAACTAAGCTAGTACATTAAGGCTAGCATTACTTTTAAGAAATATGCAACCAAGCAGGGAGGCATGTTGTAGATTTTAATTGAATTAGTTTGCCCTATGGTATCAAAACATGTCACACATCATCATACAGTTCTGTGTTCTGCAGAAAAGTCCAAAATAGACCTGTGGTGTTGATTGTAGATCCACTTACCACAATTTGTAAAGGCATTCATCCATGCCAGCAAAATGATAACATTGCATTCATATATGGCTGGCTGCACATACTTACTCACAAATATCTGAAAATGAATGCAGTTTTCCAGAAATATACTTGGGAATTTGTCGCCATTATCACGCAACTGCAATATACCAATACTTCTATTATACATAATTACTACAGCTATGTTTACAATATTCCCATGCCAGCCACTGTCATCTGCAACCTAAAAAGTTCTTCATCTTTAATTCCTCACTTCATGGCTTGCGCATAATTACCGCATTGAAAGTTAATACCACTACCATGGCTGCAAAGTCAACTTGAAATTAGGGCAATCACATGCCTAAAATTAAAAATTTCCTACAAGTAGTGGCTGGTGGCTTGGCATATTGGATCCTAGGGCTTGCTATGCCATGTGGTTGAATAGAATTTGACCACGAATCTATAGAGCCTGTAAAGCAGTCAGGAATTGAGTTCATAGTTAAACAGTGAAAACAAAACAGAAACACACATAGAAATAGAAATGAAGGGGACAGGACAACGCAGTACTAGCAACTGAAATTTAACACGTGCATGGCGTTTTTAGTCACGTTCATACTCATTCTGTAAGTGCATGGTTCTTTATTTTTGTAATTTTTTTTGCACTAAGTGTGTATATCTTTCTGTGGTTTGCATTACACTTCAGGTCCTCGTTAGTGTAGAGTGAGGCATAGGGGAGTGTTCCCACAATACAGTATCTTGTACACAAACAAGTGCGTGAGCAACTCTTGCAGCTTTGCCAGAAATGTCTTCCTGAAAATAATAGAAAAGAAGTCCATTAAGCTTTCATATCCAGAAATATGAATGTTTTGGCAAAGAATCACACTTGACTATACTATTGCAGACCTTTAAACAGAACACGAAACAAATGCAATAGTGAGATGCTGCTAAGTAGTTTCTTGTGAACTTTTCACTTAAAGTACAGAGGGCAAAAAGTACACAACTGTAATGAAATGCGAAAGAGCACCAGAAGTGTACTTTTGTCCTGTGTACCATCATTCGAGTAGTTTAAGCTGTCAGTGAAGGTAGCATTGTAGTGTAAAGGGGTGCAAATTTTAGTATGATTAACCTTGGAGTTAAACGCATTTCAATGGAGGCGTGACTGCTTGAGGCCCACGTACTTAGCTTTAGGTGCGTGTTAAAGAGCCCCAGGTGGTCTATCTTTCCGAAGCCCTCCACTACGGTGCCTCTCATAATCGTGTGGTGGCTTTGGGATGTTACGCACCAACAGTTATTATCACTTACAACACATGGAACACTAGCTTCTTCATCAACCACAGCTGTTCTGTTGTTCTGTTTAGGACTGAAGATTGGGCGACTTGGTATTGATTCATGGCAAAATTAAACAGTTCACTTGTAATGACAACAAGAGAAGACGTGGACAAAGTACCAGCCTGTTTACCTTGGTAGAAATTGTGTCAACAGTCAGAATACTGTATGCTGATAATAAACACTATGGCAACAAAAAGTAAAACAAAATAACCAGAGGGAAGGAACAAGGTCATTCAACAACGAGGTTCAACAGATTCAACTGACTTATATCAATGTGATTAAATTAGCCTTGCACAAGTGACACATCTCCTAAATTCCATAAATATGAACATGTAACCTTGGCAAGCTCTAGTGCTGATATGTGACTAATGAAGTGACCATACCATAAAATGCATGTGCTTCAGCAAACACACTGTAACTAAGCACATGTCTTACACATCATATGGCCATCATAATCTGTCATTAACATGACTTATTCTTTCTAGCTAAATGTATACAAGCTCATGATGTCAATGCGCCTTGATATGCAATTTAACTTTTTGTGTTGGAGACGGACAAAGTGCACAATGCAAAATTTTCGTCAAAAAGTATTCTTACTTGCTCATAATCTGCGCATGAGAACAGAATAAATAGAAAACAAATCTGGCCTTAATGCATGTGTTACCACATGACAGCGTGATAACAGCTGTCTTTTTTTTTTTTTTGTTGCTTAAATGTATACTCCCAGGAAGCACTGCTTCATTCATGTTTTATCGCAAGCAAGGAAATTATGTCGTACAAACATTCAGTTTCAAGGCGCACTCGCTTGAATTGGCTGGCCACGCCAAGCGGCCAGCCAATTCGAAACACGTATCACACATCGTTGTTATGTGAGCTTAATGGCCTTTCTTTTTTCGCTTTTCATAGCACTTTTGACGCGACGCAATGTGCAGAACAGCACCTACTGCTGCCCAAGCGACACGGTCGCGTAAACAGAGGAAACATAAGTATTACGTACCATTTGTGTTCCTGAATGTGCCGCGAACGCGGCGCGCCCATCAGCTGCTGCTCGCTTGAGTCACCTGGCCATTGCCACACCATTGCATACGCAGTGCATGTTGCACTGTCGTCAAACCACACATTTCACGTCCCGCGACGAGAACACAGTAAGGCTGCCGGCATGAAATGTGCACACATGATCGACGCATAGCAGGGTAGTTGAAAGGCGTCCTTCGCAAAACCGACGTTATCCCATGACGGCTTCGCTTCGCTATCACTCACGCACGCCGCTGGGGCCAGCCTGCGGTAACATCCGCTGTCATTTCGGAACTTCTCGCGTTTCTCGCGACTCTCTTGCGTTTCTTTCTTTTTTGCTTTCTTTTTTCCCCTCGCGCGCGCATGCGTGCGATGGTTGTTCCGCTCTTATCGCCGCCGTTCGAAGGTCAAAGGCGCTTCGTTCCTTTCAGAGCAGCCGCTTGAGGAGAGTCGCGTTTTTTCTTTCGTTTCTCTTTTTTCTTTTTTTTTTCGCCGGGTTCTTTCAACACCGGATCTTATTCCGTGCGTTGAGGCACACCGCCTGTGCCCAATTCGTCATCCAAAAGAGTATACTGACTGTGCATGCGGTGCCGATAGGCCACATCGAGGGTGTACACGCTCCTACTTTTAGTTTAACTTCGATTTGATGGTAAAACAACATAAGCGAAGTCATTCTGTGGTCGAAATGCATCGTGAACCCGAGCCCAGCGGTAGTGTGCATTCCGTACAACAATGTGCATCAGTCGACGAGACGAAGAAATCGTTGATTAGCACGTTCATGAATTTAATAAGCACTTTGAGAAACACTTCTTTCGCCCGCGCAGTTGCATACATGCACGCCAGCACTGAAGGCCCTATAGCTTCGGATAAAATAAAGGGAAGATATGCCCGAGAAAGTGAAATAGGAGTTTTCTGTCCTTGAACTCCATTTGACAAAATGGCGTCAGATCGTGAATTTACCTCCTTTCTTCCACCTTTTATCCCCATAATTTCTCAAGGAAGTAAAATTGAGGACGCAGAACTTTATCACACCGATTTTAATACTCCCTAAGGGAGTACGGTCCCAAGTGAAGGTAGTATTAAGCCCTTAAAACGCCCAATTCGGCTAGTTTGCGTTTACAGTGTATGCGAAGTGCTGCCGAACCGGATGCGCGCGACTGTCAGTGGTGATAACTGGACGGCGCGCACTATACAACTGCGAATGCTTGCCGCTGTTCGGGTTGCATTTGACGCGGATAGTACTTGAATTTTGAACAGCGCGACTACTTAGACGAAAAAAAAAAACGATAGAAACACAGGACACAAGCGCCGAATAGTACTTCGCATGTCTGCGAGAACAAGCTCTGCAGTGGCTGCGCCGGAGTTTTATGCTGCAGAAAGACAATAAAGGTTGATAGTACGGTTTTCTTGTGCAGAGTGCGAATGAACGAGATAAGCACCACATATCACACGTGAAGCTAGAGTGATCCGCTGGTGCAGGTGCGAAGACTGTCTGCTTTCCACGACAAGATAATGGTGGAACGAGCCTTCGTTTAAGCTTTGTCACTTCCTTGTCAAGGGAAAATAAGTTCTGACACAACAGAGCAAGCGCGTTTCATGAGGGCCGAGCGCGGTAGCTTTCAGTATTGGCCTTAGAATTGGCTGATGAATATCTCGGACAAGAAACAAGAAAAATGTGTTTGCCGTAGTAATTTGTGAGGGCCTACAACTTTCTCATACAAGCGAGCGTCTGAGGTCTGTAATTCAAAAGATAATTAACCAGCTTTTGTTATTTAGTAATTTCAATGTTGCTTTCTTTTCGGCAAAGAATTGGCGCCTCGACATACAGTGCTTGAGGACAGGAGCCTGACTATCCTATCATTTTTACGAAATATATCTATTTTCTAAAAAAAACCTGTACTTTATCTGCCCTTATCTCACCTCTCATATCACAACAGAGCGAAGCCGACTTTGAGGTGACCCAGGATGGTTGGACATACGTCGCGCTGACTACTGGTAAGCGCATATTCACAGATCTATTTGTCTTTCCGCTGGTGGCTTTTCCATCGCGATAGCAACTGTATGGGTAATCAAGGCTCATTGTAGCCGTCAGCGTCATGTTGCCCACAAATTTCAAATTGATAAGATCTGCCCTGGTGCCATTTCTTCTATCTGCTAGTGAAAGCGTGTGAGCACTACCGCCGGTCGTGGCTCAAGCAGAGATGAAACGCTCTGGACGGCTCCAGCACACGAAGGCGTTGGAGGGATGCCCTGGTTGGCTGTGTCACTCCGGAGAAAACTGCGAACTTTGAGCAAACGAGCATGGTTCCGCGCGTCTGCTTCGATGAAATCAGCAGACGGCTCATACCTGAGTACGTGCTATGCTCTCGCCGCTTGCTCTGCGCTGAAACGATAGACATTACGAAGGCCGCTTCACTCGCTCCAGTGGCCATGTCTCTTACGCCTGTACTTTGCAGAGTTACGCAAAATCCACCACATGTTCCATTAGCCCAGCGCCATAAAACACGCGTTTGCCAAATGCTATTTGTACACGTCGTGTTTGAATACCAAGTCCCGTACTCGTAGAGTGCACACACCAACGATGCTGGTCGAACTTGCTATTCGCCTCGAGATCTTGGAGTGGCGCCCTCTCGCGTGTGACGTCGAAGCGGGGACTTCGCTCTCAACCGCGCTGCAGCCGCCACGGCTGCTGTACGAGGATCGCCTGCTTCAGGCGGGTACTTCGTCCAACGAACAGCCTCGCGAGGGTCAACGAACGCCTGCAACGAATGTTTTCGAGTGCAATTATGAACTTGTTTTAGTTGATGCCCAAACGACAGGGCCAGGAAATTCCCCCGTATGGCCGACGAGTGCGCCGATGCCATCGACCGCATTGCTGGTAAGAAAGTGAAACTATGTGTGAGTTCTCGCTCGTTATCCACAATTTCCGCCGTACGGTACTAATTAGTTCGGGTGTTTCTTTCGATATTTGAGTAAGCGTGCCTTTCTCCAGCATCTACCAGTATGCAGATAAAGCTTGCGAAATGTCGCGATGTTTCATCGAGGGCGAGGCGGTGTACGACGAAGGTCACGTTGTTGAATGCGCGGTTGAAACTGTCAACGGATATCGCATCACCGTCGCGGCGCTCATCCTGCAAACAAGTAGACTTGCGAACCCGCCACGCAACGTCTCCGTCGTGATCGACGGCAGTGAAGTGGCGAATGCTCGATGTTCGCACAAAGCAGGGTGAGACAATATCTACGTGTAATGTAACATAGAACACAGCGGGGCAAAGACAAGCTGGTTTCTGTTCACGCACGTGACATAACGAAAAGCTTAAAGAGTTCCGCTTTTTAAAAAGTGTCTGCACTGCCTCAGGTGAAAACCGGAGGAGAATGTGCACTAAACAGCGGCATCAGGTTTCGCTTATGAATTTTTGATAAGCAGTCCGCTAGGCGCGCGCTTGTCTTCATGAGTAAAACACTTATGTGCAGTGCGTACACGATCCAAATGCAGCAGTTGTCTCAGACATCCTACGGCGCTCAGCTGCGCTCAAGAGGCGCGCTTACCTGCTGGGTGATTCGGAGGCCGCGTTGTCGGCTCCTTGTCTAGGGGCCTTCGCGGCAGGTTTTGGAACGGCACCGCACCTAGTGTAAGTCGCCTATGCTTATAGGCTGCTTGCAATAAATAGCTAAAATACTGGCGAGGCACTCAAACACGGTTACAAGCTTACCGAAAAGTGGCGCACACAGTGGGTAGCAGAAGTCACTGTCAGCAAAGTGCTTGCTGCACACGGTCGATGAAGGTGTGGGGCGCTTTCCCATTCTGAGATTGTTTCCCATCCACTTTTTGTTTAGCTTCGGGTCTTTAGGATAGTTGTGAAAGCGAACGCCCTTTTCACGAGCGGACGAAGTACACTGAGGCACAAAACAGTACTTCACCATTGCGCAGCGCTCGCCGCGGAGACAAGCAGCCGCCGTTCTGACAAACAAAAACTTTGCTTCAAAAATGAACGTCCAGAGCGGAGACCCACGGTTGTTCGAACGGCGTCGGTAGCCACCATACACAAGATAACCAACTGGACTGCTTCTTCGTTGAGTTTTACCACGACGGTGGTTTCTACACGGCGCCGGGCCTACGTAGCAGAAGAAAGTGCGCGAATCCCCGCTCTGACGTCATAGAGTCGCGGTTCGCAGCGCCGCCATCGGTCGCACACCAGGCGAATGGGAAGGGACGAGATAGCTGCAGGCATGCGATTAAGAACTCTGACGGCTGATTTCGTGCAACAGCGCAGCCAAAGCTGCCGCAACAGAAAAAGTGTCCATCAAGTCGCATGCGAGTACTTACTCTGAAATGAGAATTACAAAATATCGGCAACTTATATGGCCAATTCACTACACTGCTTTCATAAGTTTACCGCTCTACACTTCAAGCTCTGTTACAATAAAGCACTTCCGCATGATTTTTCATGTCTCCAGCGTTTTCCCTCTAATTGTACTATGGACTTCGTGCGTAAAATATGGAAGGCGTTCTGATCACAGTCGCTGAGAAAAGCCGGCTGCGAAGTTGCGTCTTGTAGATAGCGCAGAATTTTTTCTTCCCACAGTGGTAGGATGCCTATCTTGTTCAGCCATTGCAAGCTAATTGTGTCTGTGCAGTGCGCTGCTGGCAGTAGCAGAAGACGTTACGCAGATATCGCGAACTTATTCTTTTATCCTTTCTCCTGTGTACGCCCAGCAGCACAACACACAAATCCACAGGTGAAGATTTCCTTTCTACGTTATTTGTTCTAAGTCGCATTGAGGACTCCATCATCACATTCATAACTTATCTTTGTTCTCGCGAACCTTAGCGTCACCGCCATGTATTCTAATCTGAAGAATGTCTTCGAACTTTTTTTTCCTCTTGGCATAATACAAATGTTCCATTATCATACGCACCAAATGCGAGGTTAGGGGCACATAATCTGCCGTATATAGCGAAGGATACCGTGTGTTTTAAGAAATGTATCCGGAATCTTGAAAAAAATAAAGAAAATGCGATATTTGCTCGCTGTCTTCACAATAGCCTTTTCTGTAGCGGCAGGCATCGTAAGGTGGTTGAAGACATTATATCGGAGAGTAATAAAGAAATTTAAATAAATTAACTGTTTACTTAGTGGAGTTAGGCGGTTAAGTCAAATCAAAGAATTCAAGTCCTTTATGCGAAGAAGCCATTACAGCTTTACGTTTTTGAAAAAGCGGCCTCTAGTACAAATTACTAAGTAATGGCATTCACCCAAGTTCAGCGACCAAGCCGAAATCGAAACGCGGAATACCGCAATTACCATATTGGTCTTAAACATCCAGTATAAATAGGCCTCGTTACATGAACCGCCAAGCGACTTCGTTGTGTGTGTGTGTAATACCACGCATGGTCCATATACGTTAACGAACGCGGATGAACTTCACCTCTGCGATCGTTGTCTTGGTGATTGACGCAATTCTAGTGGTCTGCTTAATGCCCTCATCGGTGCTTCAGTTTCAGTTTCTTCGCTGAATTTGCCTCAATTTCATTACGCCACAATTCTTGGTGAGCAACTTAAATGTGCAGTGAGGCAAGAAACGCCAGTGCGCGTATGGTGGACCCTTTCAAAGCATCCTTGAATACACATTGCTAGTGGACTAGCGAAATGCCCACTGCTCATAGTTCTTCCTTGAGCGAAATAGTACCACGTGTTCGCAAAGCAACACCTGCACCTGCACACTTCGTTCATGCTGTAGCTGATAATGTTGATTAAATCAGCCTGTGCTCTTCTGGCGGGCACTCGCTGCAGAATTCACACTTTTTCGCACGTGGTGAAAGGCTGCACTTCTACCAGTACTTTAGGCATCCTCTACATGCACATAAGCATCCTCGCACTACAAGACATTTGTGCAGGTTTTCTTTTATTGAAACAGTGTGAAGCACTCACGTGGCTCTGCAGTAGAAATCCTGATAACCACACAGGATTCAAGGGTTTCATTCTCTCTTATGCCGGAAACTTTTGTTATTTATTTTCATCCATATGAAATTTTCGCTCACAATGAATGTTAATTTTTCGCTCACAACCAACGACAACGACACCGACAGAAACTTCTGCGACACGAGCTCTTCATCCCTAACACGTTAAAATAATTTTGACAATTTGATGATCGCCTGTTCTACGTGAGGACGGTGCCCGCAAAAACATATTCGATGTCGCAAACGAGTTTTTCCGACGAGTTCGGAATGTTGTTGGATTCAACAGCTGCCAGTAAATGTTACCTGGATAAGACGCAAATATCGACTCTGTGCACTTTACTGAGAAAACTAGCCGGCCTCTTGAGCTTCCCGCACTTCGTCCTATTCTCTCATCTGCTGAGCCCGTTCTCCACTGCCACTCTTTATTTTCCTGTCACGTGCACATGGCGTATACGTAAAGCAGACTACACGTGTTGTCACGTTTTTATAAATACGTATCATATTGTCAGGGGCAAATTGCGATATACCAGTTATTAGTATAAATATAATAAGAGCACAATGAACTTCCCAGAACAAAGCTTTCCAATGGCCCAAATTTTTTTCTTTGTGTGCTGTTAGAACCTACAAACAACGCTTCTCCGTCACTGTCGCCCTTAAATCTTAGATAACAAGGTGTCTTGAACAATCCACAAGGGAGGCGAAGTAAAAGCAATTGTCACTGTGATAAACGCAATTATTTCCTCGAAAGTAGCCATTATTTCTATTATTTCTACATGTAGCATGGAAAGCTTTCTGTCTAATACTTGGCGTCATGAATATCAATAACGTTTTGTTATGTTCTTTTTTAGTTTCACTAATCCGGCCGGCATCTGTATAATTCAAAATGAAATCCTTATGCTTTCGAGATGCCTTAGTGAATTGAACAAGCACTTTTATGGGGATTGAATGGTTTGTAATATAAATTCTGGCAGTTTATTTTGCCAACTGGGAATAACAAACCAAACAAACACCACTCCCGAAAGAATACCGCATTTACTCGAATGTAACGCGAGTTTTTTTTTCCAGATCCTTGCTAGTTAAAGTCGAACCTCGCGTTACAATCTAATGCCGAAATCCTACTGGCCTCACGATTTTTCTTTCCTAGACGACATGCACAAAAAAGAAAAAAAAGTCACTCCTTTCGTTGCAAATGTGGTAGGATTACAAAAGTGTCAATACTGAACATAAAAATCGCGTGTGATTGACAACGTCCTAATCAGCCGTCTTAACATTTACCACTACTTTCTGTTGCACGAATTAAACAGTTTTTAATCTCTTAGAAAAGACGGATACCCACCGAGAACGGCAAGAATTAGACAATAAATATCATGTTGCCGCTCTAGAAGAAGACTGCTTGCTTCTTTCCTATGGGGGGTTGGAGAGATGGTGAGTATGACACATAAAACCACTTTCCAAACGTGCCTATCACTATTTCGTTATTGCTTTACGTATTCCACTATTTATTTACTTACACGCCGAAAAACCCTAAACTCTAAAAAAAATTTACAGAATACCCCATATGGGTTACTCTGCGCGTGCGGGGAAGCACGCGCAGAGTAACCCAGTGTCGCCGACCGGTGGCGCCTGTTTGCTTTGCATAGGAAAAAAGAAGTGTCCATTTCCCATTCACTAAAAAATTAAGTGCCCGCTGCAGCAATTGCCGGCGTCGTCTTCTAACAGGTGGCGTAGCAGATAGCCAGCCCGGTTTTATAATCATTTTCCTTTTCTTTTTCCTGCTTGGTGTATGCCGCACCGCTCCACAGGACGTTGCCACTGGATGTAGTTCTGTATGCACGCGGTATTTTTTGCATGACTTAGTCGCCTGCACGCACTGTGCGACTTTCACTTCCCAATTGCTGCTACTGTGTTTTCCCCCAGCGCCTTGGATTTTAGCTTCCAGATGCCGGGGCCACTCTTTAAAATCAGGCAGCATACATGGCGCGTTCAAGTACAGAAATCTGTTTTTGTGTTCTCCACGGTGTAACAAGAAAAACTGCTTTGGTGGCTTAGTGGTAAGGGCCTCCGGCTTTGATACTGAATAATCGGCGTGCAGTCGAAGTGCCCATTTATTGATCTCGGTTCCGTTACAGGAATCATGTACGTGAGTTCTAGGTCGGTGCCACATAAGGATTTCCGGGTTAGATATTCGAGAAGCAGCACTTTCTGCTGGCATGTGCCGAGATTTTTTAAATGCCTACCAAAAGATGTTTCTTTACGATACATTACCATTTTGGAGTGGCATGAGACGGAATACCATCCTGAGGACGGCCCTAGTTTGTGACTTCGGATTAATTTTGACCATATGTAAATATGTATTGTGCGCAAAAGTCTAGTTTCTCTAGTGCCTTTTCTTGATTGACATGGTTCTCTGTAACTCCATAGCCTTGGCACTAACAAATTCCAGCACCCAAGGGCGACCTTCGCATGCCGCTTTCTACTGTAACCAATGTTGTAGACATTAAAGTCCAATCTTGGAATATTACCTCGAAAGACAATTTTCAGCATAATCACGCTAATGCAGTGTCGAAAAAATTTATCTGCTTCGCAACTGAAAATTTAAGAACCGAGGGGCTGAGTCAGGTAGGTGGTGTCTCCAAGGGTGGCTATGTTATAAAATTTAGTTCTAACTCAGCAGTAACTTGCAAAGCGATGTCCACGATGTAATTAGATGCACTTCTTTTTTCAGGAATGCCTAAATGCATGATGTTCGTGAAGATGGATCACGATGGTGGAATTAGTGGTAAAGGATCTGCTTGTTCGGTAACTAAAAATACCTTTTGTAGACCGCAAATGAAGACGATCTGGAGAGATGAATGCAAAGATGCCTATATACAAGAGAAAAAAAATGGATGAACTAGCTGAAAGAGACCGAAGAGCCAAAGCGACCAATACAGGAGTGGTTCGGTCTGCTTGAGTATACGGATATGAGCGATTAAATAGACAATTAGACATTTCGAGGCATCATATTATTGGAATAAAATGATGAACATTCAGGCAAAGGGGCATCTATGTCTGAACATTCCAAAGTGTGTTTGGCGAAAGCTTGTGGCCATTTGAATGACTATGCCATGTCTTTTTTTCTCTTACACTCTCAGGGGGATGGCACACAAACGGAATGTGTGCGTGTTTGCTTTTTTTCATTTTTTACAGCGAATCACAGCGAGACGCGAGACTAATCTGCCTCCGTTCGCATGCATTCGAATTTTCGGGTGCTTTGCGCATCGTGCAGACGCCAACCGCTTTCCAGCGCTTAAACTAACGGACACTTTGTAAATTCCAAAATGTGTTCCGCGAACGCCCGTGTTCATTGAGACGAGGTCGGTCAGAATGAAACGCGCTGCGCGGATCTCCCTCCTTGGATGATTTTACACGCTGGGGACAGCGACGCTACGACAGCAAAGCGCCAGCGCTGCAGGTGGCCGCCAGGCGCGCCCCGGCGGCCACCTGGCGCCATGCCATGCCTCGGATGGAGGGAATCACGGACGGACGGACGGACGTGAGCATGAGACATTAAAAGCTTTCGCCTTAAAACTGCAGCATTAATCATATGGAAAACATGGCTGGTAGCAGCAGCAAAAATGTTAATGATACTAACCGGTTGTGAGTGATCAGACGAACCAATCTACGAAGTCATGACAACATAGAGAATTATGCCATGGGGTCACCGTTCCTGATAGTACCTTTATTTCCCCCCATAATAATACTAGGCTACTTTCGGTGCCTATTCCTTCTTGCTTTACACATAAATTCTGCCTGGAATATTTGTTTCTTGAAAACTGCTTCGCAATACTTTTTTTTTCTATTTCAGTTTATATATAATACTTCGCGAGTACGTGGAGAAGCTTGTTAGGCAAATGGCCAGGTTAACATCTGAAGTATTTCATTGAAATAGTTACTTTATTTTTTTTTCTAAAAGCACGGGAAAAGGATGTAAGCAGCAACAAGCGTGTCAGATATACAGTCGAAAAGATATGACAATATTGCATCCAGCACCAGATATAATGATATTTGCTGGGCTTTTACGTGACAAAACGATAATAGGAAAATGAGAGACGCCTTCCAGCGCCGGAGAAATCTGCACATGTGCTCTGTGAGTGAAGCAGAAGATGATTAAGAAGAAGGCTATGATGAAAAGAAGGAAGGGATTTGCGCTGGTTTATAATAATGATAATTTTTTTCTTTGCGGCTCACGGACTAACAGCCGCCTTGAACAACTCCGCTGTTAAAAGTCCGCTTCTTTCGTTCGAAGTATACTGAGTGTTCTTATATGGCCATTTAAGCTGTCTTTTGACACTTCGACATTACGCAGCGATTTCATATTTCCTGCAGCTGTGCTCTTTAATACATACCTGCTAGCAGCGGCAACCATCGCATGCCAAAACACGCAAGCAGTGGGAAGCTAACCAGCCGGTGAAGTAGGCCGAAAGCTTATCCCTGGGAAAGTTTTGAAATATATCCCCAATTAAGCCCTCTCTTCTCGTGTGCCCTTATTGAAGTAAACTGAAGGTAATTTTTCTGTTTCATACAGTATAGGAAGTCGGGGCAAAACGCGGAAAAGCTTGGTCAAGGTCCATGGCTCCTTGGTAGAAAATAACGCCAGGCCTGCACGGAAAGCGCAGCACAGTCACAGCGAAAGCTGCAAGAGCGGCCTTTCTAGAGCCTTTTTAAGCACTCTTAGGGCAACTACTAGAAGCACACTTCCATGGTACCCACTGCGCCATGAATTTTAATTATTCTTGTGCAGTGGGGAAACGTCCACTATGCCCTTACTTGTCATTCTTCGGAATAGCACAGTACCTGCTACACACTTTTAAGGCATTACCCAGCATCGTCGAAGAGGCGACGCCCATTAAGCATAGTGGTCGGAGGTATCGCGGCCTCTGATTGGTTGGCGCCGCAGTACGCGTGGTGAAGTAGGCGAAGATTTCAAGCATCGCTTGACCCCTCGCGCCTCGGCGCTCCTCGTCGCGTACCCCCGACCCCCCGCGAACGACGCTGAGAGGCGCATTTGACGCGTGCCAGTGGTTCGGCCTTTATTGGCATCCTTTGAGCAGTGTTCGGCTTGTTTAGAAAAAAATGTGGGCAACTACACAGTAGCAGTGCGAAGACTATAGAAGCGGCGGAAATGGTGCCTTTGCCCTCCCCTTTTCCTCCTCTTAACCCTCATTTTTCGTTCTCACCCTTTGCTACCCTGTACAAAATACAAGACTGTGCTATAATTTACTCTCTCACCTCATTCTTACCTCCTACTCACCCTTACGCCACTTCTCTTCCACTTGCTATACTATACTATGCATAGCTAAGCCTGCTGTCGTTTTCCTATGTCTTTTTTGTGAATGTTTCTTTACATGTCTTTCTTTCTCTCCGTGCTGGTGCTCTTGCCTTCTTTTTTTTCGACACTAGCAATGACATCTTAGTTATGCAGTGTACACAAATCAGCCCCACTAACGTGAAACCTAGGGAGATCCGGTGTTCATCATAGTGGCACTGCAGTATCAAGAGAGGACAGCGTCCTCTCATTGCCACAGACAGCCTCACTGACAGTGTCCAGCGTCCATTGGAGAAACAGAGCTTTTCGTGAGCAAACGTGCTGTCTTATTTCCCACTTGCTATAGCCTGACAGGCTACGACAACCGGAGACGCCGATAGCCCGAATGCGCAAAGGGCTTCGCACCTAGAAGTCCTTTACCATTGTGGGTTCTGTACATTGTACTACGGGAAAGCGCTGAGGTGTCACTAACCCTTTCAGACACAGCGTCCACATATGTGGACGCGACTTGTTTTTGCCAGTTCCGCGGACTAGTGGGAAAGAAAGGGCAAGATACATTTCGCATAGGATCAATATAACCTTCTACATAGTCAACGTGTCTTGACTTGACCCCAATGTGCTGCATATGATTGCAGGCGATCACTTTGGTGGAGGTACTACGATGATTGACGGGTCAGTGGACGTGCCGCGTTCCAGAACCAACTTCTTAAGTATTATTTTTCATTGCTCAAAATGAACAGAGCGAAAAAAGAACTGCGTGTGCATTTTGAGCCTAAGCTTAGCTTCTTTTTATGTAAAAATTGTACGGGAGTGGTTGCAGAATAATTAAATATTTAATTATACGCTAATTAAGATTAATTAGCAAAGCTAGCAAAAAACAACATACTTCTTCATTTTCTTTCTTGGAATGTATTAACGAGTGCCTTAGAATTATGTTGTGCGAAGTTTAGACATTTCCGGACAGTACATCATAATGCGTGTCTGAAGGGGCTAAACCCATTACCACATGGGCCAGTTGTCAGCTAAATAGTGCTGTTGGGTACAACAGAGCCGATTTTACGTTCAGTGTCGCCTATTGGCAACGTTCACAACTGGCACAAGAGCTGTGGGATGAATGACGACTTGTGTTAAAATATTTATTGTCTCAATTTATGCGATGTAAATCCATGTGCAATATTCGTGATACATGGGTTGAGGAAGAAAATTCAAGTACATTTTGTTGCCCTCGCTGCCAAAACCCCTTTGATGCTGTTGCATAGGAGAGGCTGCACTTTTTGCCAGGTACCCTTCGTACCTTTGCCGAAATTTCGAGCCCCACTATTACCTGATCAGAAACCAAGCAATAGGTCAAGCCACTGTCTTGTAACCCCCCGTAAGCATACCCACATGCTATATCAATGAAAACGGGGCACGCTGGCCGGCTTTTGTGTGGATCGTTGACACGCGTGGACAGTAGAGGAGACAGGTAGGGGTGGAGAGGGAAAGTGATAGGCGACAGCGTTGAAGCAATATAGAAGGGTAGCGAGAAAGGGGGAAGGAGTGTACCATGCGCCTGCACCAGTGTCTGCGCGGCTGCAGCAGTGTCTGCGACAAATGCATATGCATGTGATGCTGGGCCGCGACGGCGTTTGTGTAAGCATAGTGTGGTGGCGCTGATGTATGATACTGCGCGGAAACAGCACAACAATCAGTGTGCAGCGCTGATGTATGATGTCAGCCTCAGTAGCTTTGCTGGTGATTCCTCCCCATGTTAACACTGCCCCACGTTTTTTTTTTAAAATCTAATGTCACGTGTTCAGTTATGAGAAGTGTTGCGGAAGTGCTTGTGTTTCTTCTCAATGTGAAATAAATTTATTTATAGCAGGACAAAATACTTTATCTAGGTTACCCAACATCATTCAGGGTTGCTTAGTATTAATAACTGCACTTGCTGGCGAAATTTTCGTGTTTTGAGAGTGCAATCTTCTCCAAAATAAACTGGCAGGTAAATATATCACTGCCTGTTGTATGCACCTTCACATCAGCAGACCATATATATTTTTGTGAAGAGTTTTATGTGCGCTTCATCGCCTCGACAGCGCTCACCGAGCCACATGTATTTTCGCCGACACACGAAAACAGCTGGAGGCCTCGATGCCGGTCACCATCAACACATTCTAGCGCCATACGTGCTGTCATCGAAAGCGCAGACCACATATTCGCGAAAAGCAGTACATGAATATTTGATTTAACGACGCTCGCTCATTGTTCACATCTTGGGAGAGTGTAGCAGTAGCGCTTTTCTGCGTTTCGCTTTTGGTTTGGGTGGCGTAATCGGTCTTTATTAGTCCGACTGTATAAATAGCAGACTGTATAGACTGGTTACTGAAACTGAAATTTATGTCATCCGCAGCAATATCCATCAGGTTGTTTCACTTTGAGATGCTCCTTCTACCGGCGCTTCACCCGTGCCTTCGGTAGGAGCAGCAATCGTGTCGTTTGCGAGGAGGTGGCGCCTTGTTTTCCGCGATGCGGGGGTATATTTGCGAATCACTCTTAGCAATTCCAAATCAAATAGTGCGATTAATTCATTGCTATTTGTGTTAATTATATTATTTTAGAATTTGTTATTTTACTTCTCCCAGTTTGGCGCATCGCTAGCCTTGTTTTAGGCCTGTATTTACCATTTGGTTTTTAGCGTGATCACGCGACATGCGTCTTTAGGGAGCAGTGTGCATTGCCTCGCGTGGCAAGACGAACAGACCGAGAAGCTCGAATATCATGGCGGTCACATCAGTTCAGTGACTCGGCTGATAAACATTTTTATTTAGCCTTCTGTTCCCACAAGCCGAGACTCTAATGTGCAACGCACTTCAGAGAGTTTCTCACGTGGACACAAGTCACGAGAGTGCGATATCTTTTCTTCAGAAGTGGCCTTTTCTGGAAAGGGACCTTTTTCACGGCCGAAAAAGTTTGGCCTAGAAACTAGTGGGCTCCAGAATTTAAACATTGACTAAAAAAGTAGAACAAATGTTCATTTTTCTGTGACCTAGGCTCATCATGAAAACAAATCTCGTAGAATGTTTTAGAAGGTTTATTAAACCATTTAAATGTTATATTCTAGTGTATTCACGCAAGCAGGTCGAACGGGTCGGAGATATCACGTAAAGACACGTCAATGGCGGAAGAAGCACGCAGACACCGTAGTCAAAGTTGCCCTGAGCTCACGCAAGAACGGATAGAATGGTCGAAGAGGAACACGTGGACTTTAACCCTTCAGCGCCCAGCGTTCTTTACAAAAGGTACTTCATTTTTCATGAATATAAAATACACAATCCAATATTATTATTGTGCTGATTAGCATTTTTTAAGCCAGAGGTTGCAGTAAGATACTCCTAATCTCACGTATTGACTAGGGTGTATTTTTTCCATGCTACAAGTCGTCAAACTTTACGAAAACGAGTGCACGTCGAATGCACCTGAGGCATACTACATTTTCTAAATTAAGTTGAAGTTGCACACCTTATATCTTGAAAAAACGATATGATTGTGCTTCAGGAGGAACAAAATTGCCGCTGCAAAGCGCAACAATCATCTAAAGGGCATAGCCTTGCTCTGAAGAGTAATCAAATGTTGGTGTACTTTTCGTAGTACATTGGGCCTTTGTGGGTGCTTACATATGCATTATGTTGCAGACTGCCTCAGAGATGGACGCAGGTATTTTCTTCAGAAGAATGCCGTTTTCACGGTTGGCTGAGGCTCACGAGGCTGCAACAGATGCCAGCGTGGATATATGAGAGCCCGTTTGTGTTGTCATTGTGACTCCTTACCCTAACTTGGAAACTGATGGGGAGGAGAGGTACGACAATGGTATATGCGAGTAAATGCCCTCTGCCAGCGATAAATAGGATGGAACGAAAAATTCGCAAAATACTGTTTCTGTTTTCATCCAGGAAACGAGTATCTTTTCGCAAAGGGTAAAGACAATTGCTTAGACGCTATGGCAACGAACTACGACGTAGTCGAGGCACTATGCTGATGGAACAGATGGTTGTCTACTCAAAAGAAAAACGTAGTGTACCCGCCAAACCTCATCAGCAGCTAAAGCAATGACATGGAAGGCATTCACCTGCACAATCAAACTGCGTATAACTACAGAATTCTCATCCGTTGGAAAAAGTGGGGGAGGCTCCTATTTACAGAGATGATCAACATTGCTGCACTCAATGCATAGAGGACCTGCTAACCTACTGGAGATTATCAGACCCACTATGCGTTGACTATCTGCACCTTCTTGCACCCTACAGTGGCCATCAGTGGCACATCAAGTGGCCACCAGCGCCCATTGTGCCTGCCATTGTCCTCTGTCCGTACAGATATTTGAACAAGAAGCTTGAAAGACGGTAGAAGTGGACAGTCTGTCATGAAGGATATAAATAATGCTGCGAAAAGTGTGGCGTTATGCTTTGCAAAAAGCGTCAGTGCTTCGACAAGTTTTATATTTCAAAATAACTTTTGAATTTGTTTGGTAAGGGCCTAGCGTCCATGCTATTCTTTTACCGAGTCAGCTTACCCATTGCCATGGCAAGAGCCTAGCGTACTTTCTAAAGTACAGCTTTATAACTTCTGAAGATATAAATGTAACTCTATGAAAGTTTGCAGCCGTTTTTGTGTACTGTAGTTTCATAATTATGCAAACTTTCAACGAAATCCAAGCAATAGCTCTTGCATGGGCCTTAATGGGTTAATAAAGCTGTGGGAAGGAAACCTACATGCGCTGTGCACACAGAAGTTGAATGGCGAGGTCTACACCTCTACGCTGACACCGCGTTACTTTATATGTCGGGATATATCATTTTATTTCGACAGGTTCTGCTTTGAAATCTAGCGCCACGCTTTCGGTAGCAGTTTCGGTAGAAAAGGCAAGAAATTAAACGTCGGTGCTGTTCGTTTGCGAGGCAACGCCTGTCCTTTGAAAAATATTTAAACTTTGTAAAAGACCACTTACGTAAGAATTTTTGCGCGCTTGACTGACTGGGGTATCAGGTAAACATGTGCTGGCGGGATACGAGTAAATACGGCACGTTGTTAGTCCTGTAACTTAGAATGAAATTCTGCTAGCCTTCACTGTCTTCATAGTTGGCCCATAATTTCTACTGGGACTATTTCGCCGTTACAAAAAAAAACTTTTTTGAAAGGGCCCAAATCATGTTATAAACGTTGATTATTAATAAGAAGTCACACTGTCCCTTATGACTAATGAAACCGACAGACAAGGCATGGAAGGTACACGGGACACTATTTGTTTTTTAACTCTAGCGTAGTGAAATTCAAATCAATTAAAATGGACGAAAAATCACCCTTTCCGCCGGTGGGGTCTGCACCGACAACTATCAAATTTAGAAGATTGTGGGTTAAAATCCCACACGCAGAAAGGGTGACTTTCATCAGTTTTCAAGTTCAGCCGATTGCAACCGCCGTGTATACGCCGCAATGCAAATCGACCTACGAAAGAATGAAGATAAGTCAAACAAGACATCATTGGCAACGGCCGAAAGACAAAAGTGCTCCATAATGCAGTTCACAGACTGCGCGGAACGGTCCCACACCGCGCGTAATGATTTTTCGAAAGGAACTGCTGGCTCCATCTTCACGACCGATTTGGTAACCTTGAGCAAGAAAAGGAACTGCGAAGTGGGAAGTGTTCAACAGAAGACGAGCGTCGCAGTACCGCAACTCTCCGAGGAGTGGCGCTACGCGTCCATCACGGTTAAGGTCCCTGAATATATAAAGGTAGCGACAACTACACGCGCGCCCTCTGGAGGGGTCCAAGGAGCGGCGCTAGCAGACGACGCTCCGCTCGCTCGCGTGCATTCTGCGGACGCCTAAAACCACCCTCAGCGCGCGCTTCATCGGTTAATTATTGCATTTTGTGGCGTAAGCTGCTTAGGAAACTTCAAACGACAGGGACAACAACTAACGAGCCCGGAGAACGCTGAACATTGAAATAAAAACACGTGCTTTTTTCGAAGGATGCTTCTGAGCAGTTTCCCACAGCAGTTGTCATGCAGGACATTTATATTTTCGTTCTTTGCGTGTTTTCAAATTCAGCGTAACTTGAAGTAGATGTACTGCTTGTTTTCTAGTCCGAAAAAAATTGGCAGGTTGTGAGCTTGTTGCTACTATCAGAAATCTCCCGGTTCACTTGGCGTAGTGTGTAGTGCAAAACATGCGCTATAATTGGTTTCACTGGATTTGTCAGCGTTCAGAAGTATTCCCTCGATTAAACGACACTTTTAACTACGCTTATTTTGTCTATGGAGTACTCTAATATGCTTATTTAGGAGGAAGAGTTGCACTGCATGCGTGGAATATCAGCAACCAGAGTACCTTTCAAGGTCTAGGAAATATAGCATGCCCACTAGTGTCTCACGCAAAAACTAATCCCAAACTGTCCTTTACTTGTGAGCTTTTAGTGTTGAAGCCACACCGAGGAGAAAAACGAAGGCATGAGCGTATTGGGTTCCGAGCCATTTAATGTTTAGAGATACGGGCGTGAACCTGCGTTGTCTACTGCGCAAAAAGCTACAGTTTAAAGAATGCTGAAACAATAAGAGCCTTGCTGAGATAATGCTCACCTCTATGCACGAACAGAAGCTCGCCGACAGGCGAAAGGCTGCTTGAAGTTATAAACATTACAAAATCACTTACTTCGCATAGCCGGGTGTTTTCCATGTGCAAACATTTCTTACGACATATTTTGTGGGGCCATACCTTCCTTCAGAATATATATCTGTCACCGCGAGCAGCAGAAAAAAAAAAGAAAAAAAAAGCTTTTTCTGTCCTCCGCGCGGTGAAACAACCGAAGGCATTGAGACCCGGCATACTAGCCCGTCACGTTCCAAACATTCAATTCAAGCACAGAATTCCCGCGTCCACTCAACTTCAAGTAAATAAACGCTTCTAAATTGCGAGAACGATGCGACAGAGGCGCGTGAAGTACTTGTTAAACTGTCCAACTCCACGCTTGAAAACGCCATCACCCGTACCTCTCGCCGGCACAGCGCTGCCGCCGCTGGACCCTTTGGGCGGGGCGCGGAGGCAAAAAGGTCACGTGTCGCCAACCGGCCTATCGCAGGACGCGGCGGCTGGATCAAGACCTTTCGCTACTTTTGAAACATACAGGGACTTTAATCACGGTCGCTAACACTTTCATGCTATCCATCCTCCACCTAGCTTTTCAATGGGATGCTTTCGCTCCTACACACCTAAATACACACAATTCCGCTGCACCGCGGAAGACCAAGAGAAGTGGTTGTTTATACCGCCTCCCGTCTGTCTATATATGTGCAAAGATTACTCTCGATTCTCCCTTGTGTCCACTTAGTGTATCTCTTCATGTGATTCAGGCCGCGTTGGCTGCTTTCTTGCCAGCTGGCATAGATGGTCAGGTATATTTACACGTGCTTCCAGGAAATCTAGAAAACACATGGCGACTGACTGAAGAGTGCTGGCAGCTGACTGATTCTGCGTTGGTCACAAACTCGCAAGTGTCACAATGCATTTCCTCTTTCCCGTTCACATCAATCGACAGCCATGACGTCTGCATGTTGTTACAGCGCATGCACCTGCTATACAGAACATAGTGTCGTGGCAGTGTCATTTGTATACATAGATTCACGGAGAAGCTATTTTAGCTATTTAATTGGTTAGTACAAGATTTATTTGGCCAAGGCTTCAGCAGCAGTATTTCTGCCCTTGTTCACATGTAAACCACCAGAAGCAAGGAAAAAAAAACAGACGAACAGGATTATCAACCAATAATGTGTTCAACACTCTCTGGGAAGTTATTTTGTGTCAATATGACATTGCTTTTATGTTACGAGGCGTAATCGTTTTGCCACCTTTTCTATAAAGCTAGCAGGCAATTGGATCACTACTTTCCATTGAAAAATGTGTCACCTTTTTGCAGCGTCGGTGACCCGAGCAAGCTGCCTATTTGGGCGACATTATATGGTTACATAGCTGGAAATATCACTCAGAATTTTAAAACTCATTTTAATTGGCGTTTGGGACACGGTAAATTGACGATTTATAATAGGTGTGGTTTAACGTTCCAAAACCACGATATGATTATGAGGGACGCCGTAGTGAAGGGCTCCGGAAATTTCGACCATCTGGTGTTCTTAACGTGCACTTACATCGCACAGTACACGGAATTGAGGCATTTCGCCTCCATCAAAATGCGATCACCGTGGCCGGCATTGAACCCGCGACCTTCGGGTCAGCAGCCGAGTACAGTAACCGCTACACCACCACGGTGGGTGAAATGAGCAATTTCGTCGCTGGCATATGAAACATTCGAAAAAAAATTGAAGTGTGAATATTTCACCTTGAGCAACACCTCCACTTACACAACTTCATCACAATGGTAAGACGCGACCAATCATTCAACTCCAAATTAAGCGCTATCATACTGCTGTGAATTGTAGTATGTTCTGCGTCTCAAAAAAAAAAAAGAAGAAAAGAAAATTACACCATCTCCCGCTAAAGGGAACCATGTGTAGATGTGAAGCAGCGGGCGCTAACGCTTACACTGGCGGCGGCGTTGACGCTGGCGCTCATCGCAGCGTTGCGCAGGAGAGAAAACTGGGGAGGCGCAAAGCAGGCAGTGATGGAGCAGTTTTTTCTACTAGAACATGCCAATCGCTGCTAATGGGCAATGAGAGACAGAAGACTCCGACTGGACACAGAGACCCGCACTCCGCTTTTAGTTAACGCGCACGCTGCGAATTTTTATTGTTCAACAACGCACAGGAGAAATCTCCCACCGGCACCACCTTGGAGATCAAGATCCATTGCTATATATACGGGATGGCCAGTGAACGGTTGTGCAGCGCGAGCAGTCGGTTTTTTCAACCAAGAAACTCGCTAGCAGACGCTGCCTGCGTCGGCGTCGCGAGGCGAGAGAGGGAGGAGCGTAGGAGAGCAGAGAGAGGGGGGTGACACGCATGCGCAGTGGGAGTGTGAACGCCGTGGGCAGGGATGCGTAGAGGAGAGAGGGGGGGAGCGTAGGAGAGGAGAGAGAGGGGGACGCGCATGCGCAGGGGGGAGTTAGACGCCGCGGGCAGGGGATGGAGAGAGGGGGGGAGTGTAAGAGGGGAGAGAGGAAGGGAGGCGCATGCGCAGTGTGGGTGTGGTTGCCGCGGGGAGGGATGCCTAGAGGAGAGAGAGGGGGAGAGGAGGTTTTTTTATTTTTATTTTTTTAACTGTTTGCGCATGCGCAGTAAGGGTGGGCACGCGGCACACCACCACCACCACCGGATTAAGCTTCGCCATAAGATGCTTCACATCTAAAAAGTCATCACCATAGCCGAACGATTCGCCATATCTCAGACGTCGTTCGTAGCTAGTTAAGAATATTTAGCAGCTTTGTGGTACTCCGAAAATTCCCTAGACGATGTATTAAAATCAGTCGAATGTTGCAGGCGTGCATGAAAACACCTGCACCAAATTATTGGCAGAAGTGCGGTATCACGATGCGAAGGCATCTTCGCTTAACACAGCTAGCATGATAATTTGAAAAGCGCTTTTTTAAGGTAGCGTTTCCCCATCCTATATTTCAGGCAAGGTTGTAATGGCGCTAAAGAATGCTTCTCGGAGGTAAGGTGAGCTGGAGTTGTAAAAACAGGGGCGGGGGGAGGAAAGAACAAAACGAATACTCTCAGTGGGATAACACACAAACCAACTGTGTGCGTGTTTTCTTTTAGATGTGAAGCATCTTATGGCGAAGCTTAATCCGGTGGTGGTGGTGGTGTGCCGGCGTGACCACCCTTACTGCGCATGCGCAAACCCTTTCAAAAAAAATAAAAATAAAAAAACCTCCTCTCCCCCCTCTCTCTCCTCTAGGCATTCCTCCCCGCGGCAACCACACCCCTCACTGCGCATGCGCCTCCCCTCCTCTCTCCCCCTCTTGCGCCCCCCTCTCTCCTCTAGGCGTCCCTGCCCGCGGCGTCCACACTCCCACTGCGCATGCGCGTCCCCTCTCTCTCTCCTCTCCTGCTCCCCCCTCTCTCCTATAGGCATACCTGCCCGCGGCGTCCACACAATCCCACTGCGCATGCGCGTCCCCCCTCTCCCCTCTCATACGCACCACCCCCCCTCTCTCGCCTCGTGACGCCGACGCCGGCCGCGTCTGCTAGCGAGTTTCTTGGTTGAAAAAACCGACTGCTTGCGCTGCACAACCGTTCACTGGCCACCCCTGTATATATGGCAATGGATCTTGACCTCCAAGGTGGTGCCGGTGGGAGATTTCTCCTGTGCGTTGTTGAACAATAAAAATTCGCAGCGTGCGCGTTAACTAAAAGCGGAGTGCGGGTCTCTGTGTCCAGTTGGAGTATTCTGTCTCTCATTGCCCATTAGCAGCGATTGGCATGTTCCAGTAGGAAACACTGCTCCATCCCTGCCTGCTTTGCGCCTCCCCAGTTTTCTCTCCTGCGCAACGCTGCGATGAGCGCCAGCGTCAACGCCGCCGCCAGTGTAAGCGTTAGCGCCCGCCTGCTTCACATCTGCACATGGTTCCCTTTAGCGGGAGATGGTGTAATTTTTTTTTAATTTTTTTTACCGCTAATCGCAGCGAGACGCGAGACTAATCTTCCTTCATTCGCATGCGTTCGTATTTTCTTGCGCTTTGCGCATCGCGCAAACGCCATCCGCGTTCCAGCGCTCAAAGTAACGGACCCTTTGTAAATTTCCAAAGTGTGTTTCCGCGAACGTTAGTTTATTTGTTTGTGTGTTTGTTTTTCTGTCTGTCTGTTCGTTCATTTATTTATTTATTTGTTTGTAGCCTGAAAACTCTTTTAGCTCTTCGTCTTGTTCTTAGCCCATTTGATTTCACGCCATTTCGGATCGCTTCTTCTTCAAGGAATAAAGCGATGCCCAATATCTTACTTTCAGTTGTCTTCTATATCAAATATACCGTATCGTAGTGAAAGAACGCTATGATATGCAGAGCAAAGGTTGTTGAATGAAAGCAATAAAGGAAAGCTACTAGGACCCAAATGAAACAGATTAGACCCGGTCACGTTGGTTGTTTTGGTCGTGTTTTTGTAGCAGCACTGATTTAATGGATCTGACTCAGTTTGATCCAAGCAGATAAGGGATTTCGCGGATTTTATAAAATTAAAAACAGCATTTTGAGTTCACGTTACGATGAGGAATCGTAGTAGTTGTTGTTTTCCTCCAAATATGGCTCATACCCATGGAGGGGATTGGCCAAGTAGAAGGTGAATTTGCTCGATCCTTACTGTATTGTTTTATTCCTAGGTGCGCTAGTTAGTTAATTATTGATTAAAGTACCAATTGCCGGTAATGAAATATATAATGCACACAGAATTTAGCAAGAGAATCGTTTAGTCGCAGTGATGTACTCCTGAACGGCAATTAAAACCTCCCTGTGATTACAATTCGTTCAAAACAGCAATATACTTTAGCACGTTTTGCGCTCCCGTCAAATTTAGCCCTTTTCTGATTTGGTTCTTTAAGAAAAAAAGAATGCCACATATATAGCACGACAGTCATCATGCTTTGGCCGAAAGAGGGTTGTTCGAAGCACTATAACCGTTAGAAAGAAGTAAGTTTGGCAAAGAAGGATTGCTAGTACATTATATATAGTCTCCTTAGCAGCTTCGTCGATGTGGATTCCCTTCTCGGACAGGGAAAGAAATTTGGGTGTGTTCCAAAGATTGACCTCAAAAATGTCAGCTCACTGGCAACACTGAATACATCAGAGCAACTTTGAGGTCAGAGTGGTCAGTTAAGGAGTGAATCAAGGGTGCTCTCCCCTCGCCCTTACTTATCCACTAGGGGATGCACCCCCCGCTGATCGGTGTACCCTAGCAGCACAAATTAGTGGATGCCTTTTGTTCTAAGAATATAGTGCGTTGCCGGGGCAAAACAACCGGCCCGCGGACCCCTTGCTAGAGGCCCGCGCCTTCAGACCGAATAGCCTTGCGAGTTTGCTAAATAGTATTTGCATTATTTTCTCGCTTACGCTCTTTGTTCAGGCAAGCTACAGAGACGGGACTGGTCTCAAGTGTTTTGTGCGTGTGCGAGAGGCACCCCATTCGCTCATGATAAGTTGCAACATCACCGTGAAACGAAAACTCCATGTTTCACAATCGGCGTCCAGATTTTAGTCATTCTGAAAATCAGCATCCATATGTTTTCGGAGAACTGACGTCAAATACCCTTCTGAAATGACCAATGCAGGAAAGGATTACTTTATTATTTGAAGAGGCAACATTTGGTGACATTTTGATTGACACTCTCAGCCCCCCCCCCCCCCCCCCCCAGAATCCACCATCTTCACTGTCCCGGCCCTTGTGGGACTAAATTTCGTTACTGCGGCCGGCTATTTGAGATTTGTTGAATGCCCCTTCTCTGTATCTTAATCCAGAGCGTCCTGCGTGTCAGCAATACTTACCCCTTCGCGGTGACACCGCTAACAGGGCAATACAAGGCACTACCCTTTCTTTTGCAGAATATTTCTTGCGGTATCATGCGCTGCACAGCCAGATACAGGACCGCCAGAGGTCCGCAATGTTAACACCGAAGTGTCTTTTCGAATGCAAAAAGCAATTTTAGAAAAAAAATCCAGGTTGATTTCCGGCGCAGCCAGCTCATTTCGTCGGCGATACATCACAACACGAAAAAATTTCGGGGGAGTATGAAGCCCCAGGAGCCCCCCTCCCCCCCCCCCCCCCTTCCCCCCGGCTAGGCCCCTGCTACCCACTGCCGAAGGTGGGAGACCTGTTTAAATCTTTGTCGGGAGGTAAGCATTTCTCAAAGATTGATCTCAATAAGTGGTCATGTCCGAGTCGTCGAAACAACACCTCACGTTAAATACGTTTCCTTCTACACCCCGTATAGGAGGCGATCACGAGAGTGCCCAGACGTAGGTGGCTAGATAAATCAATGGGTGCGTAGACGGAAACACTCAAAATGCCTTCGGATTGCTAATAAATGCTTCACATTTGAAGTTCAAATGATTCAGATAATAATCTCGTCTCTACCATGAAAGAGCTACATGTAGGTGTCCCGGTTATACACTAAGAAGAGGAGTCTAATGGCACATCTACGCAACGATCAACCCTATTGCTGCTGGAGCCGTCGTATAGGTGTGGTTTAACAGACACCACCCTACAAAACCTCCACAATTTCTATGGTCAACCCTGTGAATTCGATAAAGTATTTTCCAGAAATATTGCCGCTCTGTCACCATCATAACATTTGCTTTGAGGCCAAGGCGCAAATCATTTATCTTTTATATAAATACATGCTGCCGTCCTGAAAAATGGCACAGTGACACCTCTTTTCCCTTTTCGATTACACACAATTTGTCATAGTTAGCCTCAAGGTACCTAGCAAGATGATTATCCTCCAGAGAGTTTAGCAAAACGTTCATTGACATGCGTTTACCGGCAAATTAAGCCAACAAACTAATGTCCATGATCCTACGCAAAGTAATATTACGTTATGACCGCTATATTTTTTGTAGCCAAGGCCTCAGACCGTTTTAGGGGCGATGCTCCTTAAAGCGGCACCCGTTCGTCCCTCGTCGTTGTCGTAGTCGTAGTGCGTAGCCAGTCTTACGCTTTGACCTCCAAGGTGGTGCCGGTGGGAGATTTCTCCTGTGCGTTGTTGAACAATAAAAAATTCGCAGCGTGCGCGTTAACTAAAAGCCGAATTCTTCTGTCTCTCATTCCCCATTAGCAGCCATTGGCATTTCTCCTGTGCGTGATTAAACAATAAAAATTTTGTTCAAAACGCCGTTGATTGATGAAATAAACCAACGAAAGACGCCAGATGTTTTCTAAAAGCAAAACGAAAAGACGCCAGATGTTTCTAAAGCAGAACGAAAAGACGCCAGCTGCTTAACGAAAGACGCCAGGTGTTTTCTAAAGCAATGGTTTTATAATCAAAACCATATCGCGATACAGGTTTGTAGTTGACGATGCTCGTTGCCGTCGGTGTGTGCTCGTATGGATAAGGATGCCGCTGCAACCAGTGCAAGAACCACTTAGCTTACATTTCACCGACCACAAAGCGGTCATAATGAAAGGACAACGGAAACCAGCAATAAAAGTTTGATAAAACATTTAATCAATCGTTTCACGTCATTTTTATCGGGCGAATTAACGGAAGAAATTTCACGGTTTAACCGATGATTACTTCCAGGAGCTTCGCCCAATCTCATCATCATTCACCTCGTGGATCTGCCGTCAATTTTTATGCGTTCGAAGGTGTTGAAAATGTTTGGAGAAATTCGCTCCTCGAAGTAACAGGGCACACTGACCAACAAGAGAAGAAAATTAATCGGAACACGCAAATGCAATAAGACAACTAATGGAAATAAATATGAAAAAATAATGATCTCTAAATGGAAATTCCGTTTCTAGATAACGTTTTACCAAGAACTCAAGAAAATCCGTTGAGTGTGAACAAAATTATCTTTTTCTTGCGAAAACAATAACATTATTAGGCATTTCGTAGTAAGGGACCCCTCATTAATTTTATTCGTTTGAGGCTACTCTCATGTGCACGTTTTGTATCATGTCACGTTGATGACAATATAGAAGGCGCGTTTCGTCTTCAATATTGACGTCAGCCGTTTGTTTCACCGCGCCTGCTAAACCGTGCTCCCCTAATTAAAGAAGGAGTCTTGAAAACACTGCAATACAGTCACAGATAGATAGCTGTCGAAGCGTCACGAAGCCAATACAAACCAAATACAATTGTCAATTGAGAAATGCGGGCCACGCAGCGTTCGACGACGATTTTATCAACTTAAGCCGAAGGAAACAGCTTCGACAGGTGAGGTCGTTTTTAAATGAGAAGAATTTCTTGGCGAACTGTAAACACTTTTGCGTTTCTATCTATATTGTCGACAACGTGCTCGCATGAATACGGAAGCCCGACAGCAAGACAGGAAGATTATTTATGATGAATCACATCGTGATGTATCCTTCCGCCCTGGTGACGAGGTGCTGCTCTTGACGCCTGTTCGCACACCTGGTTTGTGTGATAAATTTCAGCCACGGTTTATCGGGCCTTACACAGTTCTGGAGCAGACTTCACCCGTGAACTATCGCGTGACGCTACTTGTAGCCCCAGCGGACCGCCGTTATCGAACTACTGAGGTTGTCCACGTCTCCCGCATGAAGCCCTTCCTGCGACGTTCCTCGTCACCTTGACCTGCAGCGGCCAGGCTGGCCGCTTTCACGTGGGGGGAATTAGTGTGGGCATTTATTAGATCCATCTTCTTCATCTGTACATTATCATCATCATCATGCGTTCAGGCGTGCATCATCGTCGTCGTGTATCATCATCATCGTGTTGGGTTCAGCCTAGCTGTTCGCTGCCGTGTTCTCGGGCAAATAAAGGTCGTCCTAACCAAGACCTCATAATATATCTATGTATCTAGCCGCCTACGTCTGGGTGCTCTCGTGATTGCCTCCTTAACTTGGGTAGATCAAAATTTGTATGGGAGGGTAAGAGGTATTGACGAATATGTCTGGCTGGTCATGACATGAATAACGTGAAAATCCTGTCGCGTACGTCGTCAAACCCTTTCCAGCAGACACGTGTGGCACATACCCGTACACCACGGGCCGCGGTATGCGGATATGCGCCACAGGTGTTTGACAATTTATATCTACCCAGGAACGGCGAGGACAGACATTACTAATGTAAATGCGAGGGCGTTCAGAAAAGCTCAAATGATCAAATCGGCAGCGTTGATCCGACCAATGCAAATGATAAATATCAGGGTCCCAGCAGGAATCGAACTCAAGCAATCTGCGTGGCAATCAAGTGTTCTACCACAAAGCCACGCCAGATCTCGCAACTGCTTTGGAAAAAAGACCCTATGCAGGCGTAATGTTGCCGAAACGTCAGGTGTAGTTGCTGTGCTGGCTATCAAATTTCATAAACATTAGATATGTACTCCTAAGAGGCAGGCGTCATGTCGGGTTAAAGTCAATTGTATACTGAAGCGCCATCCACTATAATCGCTCCGCGAAGCACTATCCAGGGCTGCCATTGTCCAGGGCTACCAAGTTATACATATCAGCTTACTGCTTCTGGTATTCATAATACCCATGTTTCTATTGGCATCATTACGCAATTGTAAGAAACTGGTTCTATGAAACATATGCGAGTGTTCAGCATATGTCTGTGCGTACATTTGTACATATATTTAGCGTCACTTCGTAACGTTTCGCTCAATAAAAATTCCAACCCAGTCACCTTGTCTCCGCATGCTTCGCATACCATCGATTCCCATGGTACTTGGTATCTGTCAAATTTTTCTTTAGGGCGGTGCTGCCGTGGCTACCTACCGCTATAAGAGTATTGGTTGCTGCAGTGTGCCCCTTTCACTCGCCGAACTTAGGTACAGCTGGGACTTCTTTCTCGTGTGCGGCTGAAGGGCAGTTTTCAAAGTGAAAGAAAACGTAGGAGCGTTTCGTGATTGAAAACACGCTCAAGCTCCTCCGAAACCTGCATACCGCCAGCGGTAATAACGTGCATAAATAGCTTGCCATTATTATACGGGCGTATGCATTGGGAGTGGCTGAGTGGTCAAAGGCACCGCGCTGCGGTGCGAGGGGTCGCTAGGTCAAATCAACGGTCGGGTACCTTGGAATTTTTTACTTCTGATTTATTTTTCTTTGCGCATTATATATATCAATCAATCAATCAAATCTTTATTTCCAACAGTTTTTACAATTTGACACCTGTTCTTTCTAACACTGTTATTATTTTCAAACACCACGATCAATTCACTCGTGAAGTCTCTGAAGCTTTTCATATTAACAAGTCACGTGATACTTGCGTAAGCCAAACCTCGGTGGCATTGCACAAAAAAGAGTTTACATTTATTGACGAGCGTATCACTTAATCACCTTGTTCCTCACTTGTCATGCGCTTTTTTTTCACATTTAAGCGCCTGTTTCCTTTCAATAAACTTCCAGTTGTGAGTGCAGCGCTGTGTGTGTCGATCCCTTCTCTTCCTTTGTCTTCGTTTTCTGTGCGCTGTTTATCTTCAAATATGAATACGCACTAACTCGCCCAACTAGCTGTTTTGTTGCAATATACCCTATAAATTGGACGGAGGGATGACCGCCACCGTAGCTCAGTGGTAGATCATCGGAGGCGTTACTCGAAGGTCGCAGGTTCGGTCCCTGCCAGTGGCAAGTTATCTTTTCGTCCACTTCTCTTTCTTGGCATTTATATTACAATTACTTGTAATGACATTCCCTATACGTTCCTTGGCATTATTGTTTGTTAGTTCTCATTAATAAAGGGTTGAGGAGGTCATCCCGAGAGCGCCCAGAGGTAGGTGGCTGGATAAGTGGGTGGGTAGTAATGCCTTCTCTACCATGGCAGATCCACATTAGCTGTCCCGGCTATACAGTGAAAACTGTGGAGTTTAATGTCTCGGCGCCTTAATCAAGATTGGACACTCCAGTGTTGATGCTATAGCCAACATATCTTCTGTAGTCTACCGCACGCCGCCGTACAGTGGCTCCACAATTTCCACGGTCAACCCAGCGAACAAGATGGAACAAGACCTCCAAGGTGGTGCCGGTGGGAGATTTCTCCTGTGCGTTGTCGAACAATAAAAATTCGCAGCGTGCGCGTTAACTAAAAGCGGACTGCGGGTCTTTGTGTCCAGTCGGAGTCTTCTGTCTCTCATTGCACATTAGCAGCGATTGGCGTGTTCCAGTAGGAAACACCGCTCCATCACTGCGTGCTTTGCGCCTCCCCAGTTTTCTGTCCTGCGCAACGCTGCGATGAGCACCAGCGTCAACGCCACCGCCAATGTAAGCGTTAGCGCCCGCTGCTTCACATCTACGCATGGTTCCCTTTAGCGGGAGATGGTGTAATTTTTTTATCTCTGTATCAGCGTTTCTATCTATCTATCTATCTATCTATCTATCTATCTATCTATCTATCTATCTATCTATCTATCTATCTATCTATCTATCTATCTATCTATCTATCTATCTATCTGTCTGTCTGTCTGTCTGTCTGTCTGTCTGTCTGTCTGTCTGTCTGTCTGTCTGTCTGTCTGTCTGTCTGTCTATCTATCTATCTATAGTCACCTACGTCTGGGCGCTCTCACAGTCGAATTCATAACTTGGTGCATAGCAAAATTGGTATAGGAGGATTTCCGTGTCTTCGAACACAATTCAGAAATCGTGACATGAATGGAATGACTTGCCTGTGGCGTGCGCCATGAAAATCCTTCCACTAGATACATGCAGCATATATATCTGCATACAACAGCTCGTGTTATGCTGGTACGCGCCTCAGATGATTGGCAGTCTAATCAACCCAGACTTTCGAAATCTGAACGCCACAGCATGAAGGACCACATGTCGCCTGAAATGTGGTGACGGCGTGAGCCGCATTGCTGATGGGTCAAATACCCGGGTGGTAGCAAAGAACAAAAGCACTGGCTGGAGTTGGAATCGAACACAGACATCAGGCATGGTAGTCAACTATTCTACCCAACAGCGACGCCAGTGCGTCAAACTGCTTCGGAAAATTGATCCTGTACAAACGTTGTATCTAGGCAACGCCACTTGTGGTTGGAGGGATGTCTATCCCATTTCATACGAATCTAGTAAACGCAACATATGTACATTTATGATTCCGCCAGATAGGGTCAAGCGTTGCTCGAATACGCCTACGACAGCTACACATCATACGCACACAGCACCGTAGCGTGCACTTCCCGGCAATAAAACTGACGTCTCTCTGTAAAACTGACGTCTCGTTATGAAGGGCTATAAGTTAACTTTTTTTCACGCCAGTATACTCGCAGTACCTGGTAAGCTTACAATAAGCGCACAACTAAGCAATTTAAAAAGACGTCAATCCGGCCGCTATCCACGTGTTAAGCAGCGCAAAACTTCACTTGGTACAGACAACAATGATGGTGATGCATTTATATCCAGGCACCAATGCAATGTGTTAACGTAATATGACCAGTCACCTTTATAATCTCGATAAAAAATACGAATGCCTTATCAGTAGCGGCCGATAAACGACAAGCCCACAATCGTGACAGCATGAACAATTGTAAAACAATCCGAAGCACCTCCTATAACCGCATTTGTCTGCCCTCATGGTCGCCATTTTTTTTCGCGTGTCCCTTTGCGACATCACCGACAATTGCGAGGTGATACAAGCTTCGCTTCGAAAGCTTCGATCGGGGATTGTCACAGGAGTGAACATTTCGAGAAGGGCGCCTGTCACCTTCAGGCATTCCTCCATGCCTTAAGGAGAGCAATTTTTTCTGCTTAGCCGCATCAGTTCGAACGCGTGTCCCTCTCTTCAACACCGTTACTTGTGCGACTAGAAAAAATGGCGAGAGAGAGAGAGATACGGAGAAAAATGTTTATTAAAATGGAGAGCAATCGCATGGTACTTCGGCGGGTCCTGGGCGACGGTAGACTCTTCAACCTAGGGCCGCATTAGCCGCGCTCGCCTTACGCGCTCACGCGACCAGATCGAACTGGTGTCTGGTGATTACACTAGACAGCGATGCTTCGCACGATTATGCGGTTGATTACGGGATCGAATTGTATGGGAAAGCGATCGCGGCCCTTACCAAGAAAAGTTGCCAACAGCTTTGCCCCGTTAACCATTATTATCTGTTGCAAATCTAGTGACTGATATACTTCTTATATGCATGCAGTGCAGATAGATTGATAGATATTCATCTCGCTGCGCGACTCTTTTCCGGATCGCACCTACTTTCACTTTCCCTCTGGAGAAATATTTCGCTGTGGTATTGTTGTAGATGCTGGATGTAGTGGTTCCATAATATTCCATATTATTATCATTATTATTATTATTATTATTATTATTATTATTATTATTATTATTATTATTATTATTATTTGAGTTGCACACGGAGATACAGAAAGACGCGGAGAAGAGCAAGAGCTTCCGAGTCACGCGTTGCCTTTAAAATTGCCTATATTTTGCAGAACCGAAATTTTCTTTAGCTCATGAAACTGTATACTCTCGCATAAGTTATAAATTAGCAATCAGAATAAAATAACCGTCATGCGGGAGAAAGCAGGAAGCAATGTTAGCCTCTTGACAAGACATGCTAACTTTTCTTTTTTGTGTCCAATGACTCATGAGGCATGGACGAACCGGTCAGCTATTTCGTGCGTCATAAACTTTAAAAAGGCGATCAGCACAAGAGAATATGGCGATATCCAAATTTCCAGATCAGTCTGTTGGAGGTTAAGTGTGAATATGTCGACTAATTTATTTAACATAAGTCGGAATTGCTGGTAATTAGAATGACCAAATGCCAGCGACCTTTACGGCAGCACTAAAAGCCATCTGAATGAAGGAAAATGGCATGCCAGCCCCTACTATTTCTTTAACGAGGCTCTCCCTGGAACGGGCAAAACGTGCATTAGCATTTAAATTGTGCCTCAACACGAGTAAATATCTCACATCCCACGCCGCCTGAAACTACGACTTATTTAAAACCCTCTTTCATTGCATACGAACAGTCGATGGGAAGCACATGCCTTGAAAGCCGAATCTCACTTCGCGCCATCTTATCGGCGACCTTTAGTAACACGTGGGAACACTGGAGTACGCATCGCGCATGTCAATCTTTCCTTGAATGAATAGTGACATGCACTCCAAATTATAAAGCTGGGGGACCCTTAAGCTTCGCCTTTTTAGTGTTGAACGCGATAGCGATATCCTGTCCCAGTGCGTACGTCAGCCACTTAGTGCATACTTGCTATGCACCCACAACGTGGTGTTAAGGAATACGCGCAGTAAGGTGTGTGCCTTTTCTAATGGGCGGCCGGCTTTAAAACTACGAAGTCGTTATGATAGTCACATGTTGGCGCCCGATGGCCATGTACGCTTCCACGACGCAGTATTACTGGGATATTATATGTTATATTGCGACGCCTGCATAAAGGACGCTTGCGTTTGCCAAGCATCAAAGTCATTTTCCCCGAATTTCCAAGTAGAGGAAGTTATTTTCACTGTGTTTCCCAGCAGGGGCGTGGCTGTGTGGTAGAACACCTGCTTGCCACGCAGACGCCCTGGGTTCGATCCTCACTCGGACCCGGAAATTTTTTATTATTTTTTTATTTGCATCTTTCTCAATTTTTTCGGTCACGGACAAGATGATGATTTTTCGCTCACAACCAACGATGCCGCGATACCGGAATTGCTGTGAAATGAGCTCTTTAACGCTGTCGCGTTAAAATTTCATCCTGCAGCTGAAACGGACAAGCTGAGTCGGTGCGCATACTAACGCAACAAATGCGCCCACAGACGACCCACGGATGATCCGGATTGTGCTATATGACACAGGCACCGTAAGTTTGCAGACATCTGAGTCCTGTAACGCCTACATAGTGCAGAATTACATATCATTAAGAATGTCCTAAGGGTGCATCATTAAGGATATATGAAAAACGTAATTGAGTGAGTAGGGTTCACGCGAGCATTACAAGACATGGTGTGGCTCTGTTGTAGAATGCCTGACTGCCACACGGAAAACTTGATTGCGATTCCTGCTCGGATTCTGATTTTTTAACGGCGAAGCTCCTCAATGTCGAGGCTTGTACATCACTCCCCCTGTGTAGCCACGCTAGTACTCGCCGCTCCCGCCGTGACGCCATGACGATGACGATGTCGCTGATGACGATGAATAAGCGCGTTCCAGACCACACATTCTCTTTCTGCCATCATGACACAGCACACAGAATGTACCCACTATACGTCATAACGATGAAGATGACGCTGATGACGATGAAGAATAAGCGCGTTCCAGACCACATATTCTCTTTCTACCATGAATGAAAACGATCGTGAACGCGCTCTCGCCCGCGAAAGGCTAAACGGCAACGCCGACAACAAGCTGCTACCCCGGAGTTGAGGACATGGGAAGCGGCGGCTCAACGGCAAAAAACACATTTTATATACTGTAGACACGCGTTGTCACTCATTTAAATGCGCGAGTGGGCAATGTCACGGGTGAATTACGGTAAGAACGATCCCCAGTGCTTCGCTCACTCGTCATGATGCACTTCGTGGAAATTACGGAATTTTTTTATGTTGCATTTATCGGCTCAACGCTATCGACGTGGATTTTTCTCAATGATCTCGCATTTTAATTACATGGTGTGTTCTCGCCGTTCCTGGGTAGACATAAACTGTCAGTCACGTGTGTCGCATCCCCGCATATGCCGGCCCCTGTTATGCGGGTGCGTTCC
Source organism: Rhipicephalus appendiculatus (assembly GCA_030522465.1). Classification (NCBI taxonomy): domain Eukaryota; kingdom Metazoa; phylum Arthropoda; class Arachnida; order Ixodida; family Ixodidae; genus Rhipicephalus; species Rhipicephalus appendiculatus. The sequence continues at coordinate 150,782 of JALIZH010012452.1, forward strand.
ACGCGTGTCTGAAGGAAAAGGTTTGTCTATATACATTTTTACCCGCCCAAACCAATTTTCGTCAACACCAAGTTAAGGAGCTGATCACGAGAGCGGCCAGGCGTAGGTTGCCAGATAATTGTACAGATAGACACATGTATATAAACGCTCAAAGCGCCCTTGAATTGCTCACAAATGCTTGGCAATTGAAATGTAAACGATTGAGAATGACTGTTTTCTGTTACAGCGGAGCTACATTTACATATCCCAGCTTCTTAAACAGGTGTGCGGAACGCTGAACTGCTGCTGGAGGCAACTAACACTATGTGGTCTACCGCACACCACCGTACAGAAGCTCCACAATTTCTTTGTTTAAACCAGATAACAAGACAAAGTATTTTCCTTGAAATATCGTCGCTGTGACTTCACTAAAGCGCTTTTGTTGAGTTTATCGAACAGAGCGTCTACCTTTTATTTAAAAAACAGCCTGCAGTGCTGAAAAAAATGGCACAGTGACACCTATTTTTACGTTTAGCTTACACATGTGTGTGCCATGATTAGACTGACGATAAGCAAGTAAACGTAAACCTATCACAGTACTTCAGAGGGTGTGTATGTAGAGACACACAAGCATAGCCTAAAAAATTACACCATCTCCCGCTAAAGGGAACCATGTGTAGATGTGAAGCAGCGGGTGCTAACGCTTACACTGGCGGCGGCGTTGACGCTGCCGCTCATCGCAGCGTTGCGCAGGAGAGAAAACTGGGGAGGCGCAAAGCACGCAGTGATGGAGCGGTGTTTCCTACTGGAACATGCCAATCGCTGCTAATGGGCAATGAGAGACAAAAGACTCCGGCTGGACACAGAGACCCGCAGTCCGCTTTTTAGTCAACGCGCACGCTGCGAATTTTTAAATGCGAATGCATTTCATAGTCAGGGCTATGTCAGGCATCCGGCGTTGGCGTTGGCGTTGTCCGCGGAGGAGGAGCAGGAGGATAGGTTGAGGAGGTGTGCGCGCCGGCAGGTGTTAGATGTGAAGCATCTTATGGCGAAGCTTAATCCGGTGGTGGTGGTGTGCGGCGTGACCACCCTTACTGCGCATGCGCAAACCCTTTCAAAAAAAAATAAAAATAAAAAAACCTCCTCTCTCCCTCCTCTAGGCATCCCTCCCCACGGCAACAACACCCTCACTGCGCATGCACCTCCCCCTCCTCTCTCCCCCTGCTACGCTCCCCCTCTCTCCTCTAGGCATCCCTGCCCGCGCCGTCCACCTCCCCACTGCGCATGCGCGTCCCACCTCTCTTCTCCTCTCCTACGCTCCCCCTCTCTTCTCTAGGCATCTCTGCCCGCAGCGTTCACACTCCCACTGCGCATGCGCGCCCCCCCTCTCTCTCTCCTCTCCTACGCTCCCCCTCTCCCTCTCTCGCCTCGCGACGCCGACGCAGGCGTCTGCTGGCGAGTTTCTTTGGTTGAAAAAACCGACTGCTCGCGCTGCACAACCGTTCACTGGCCACCCCGTATATATGGCAATGAATCTTGACCTCCAAGGTGGTGCCGGTGGGAGGTTTCTCCTGTGCGTTGTTGAACAATAAAAATTCGCAGCGTGCGCGTTAACTAAAAGCGGACTGCATGAGCTCGGCGGAGCTATATATGAAAAAAAAATTTAAAAAAATAAATTAAAAAAATTAAAAAAAAACAAGAAAAAGAAAAAAAAGGCTCTGCGCAGTGCTCCCGACCGGGCTGCAGAAATTAGGCGCCTTTTTCCCTTCTTCGAACCACAACCACCATATATAATTGGAGTGAAGCACGCGCGAAATGCATTCGCATTTCCTCACGATTCCCTTCGGGGAGGTGGGGGCATTTTTTTGTTCATCAACGCACAGGAGAAATCTCCCATCGGCACCACCTTGCAGGTCAAGATCGATACGGGGTGGCCAGTGAACGGTTGTGCAGCGCGAGCAGTCGGTTTTTTCAACCCAGAAACTCGCTAGCAGACGCTGCCTCCGTCGGCGTCGTCACCGCGAGGCGAGAGAGGGGGGAACGTAGGAGAGGAGAGAGGGGGGACGCGCATGCGCAGTGGGAGTGTGGACGCCGCGGGCAGGGGATGCCTAGAGGAGAGAGGGGGGAGCGTAGGAGGGGGAGAGAGGAGGGGAGGCGCATGCACAGTGAGGGTGTGTGGTTGCCGCGGGGAGGGATGCCTGAGGGGGAGAGGAGGTTTTTATTTTATTTTTTTAAAGGGTTTGCGCATGCGCAGTAAGGGTGGTCACGCGGCACACCACCACCACCACCACCACCGGAATAAGCTTCGCCATAAGATGCTTCACATCTAAAATGTCGACCGACTCATTAATTCAACTGAAGCGACACGGTACCACACATCATATTAAAACCACACTATCACGAGACTAATCAGAACTAATAGACAAAGATGCCAAGGAAAGTATAGGGAAAGCTATTAGAATTAATTGTAATATAAATGTGAAGAAAGGAAAGTGGACGAAAAGATAACTTGCCACCGGCAGGATCCGTACCGGCGACCTTTGAATAACGCGTCCGATGCTCTACCACTGAGCTACGGTGGCGGTCATCCCTCCGTCCACTTTATAGGGTATATATATGTACTTAAACGTTGGAGCGTCAGTCAGCGCCGCCTGTTGCCATTACGGCGAGTGTGGAACACTCATTTTTGCCTGTAGGCGTCACGTAGCACGTGATCTTATTACGAGCGGGCAGCTGACTAATAAATCCCTCGCATACCACCTGAAGGCATCAAGTCTGCCATAACGAGACCCTCGTTATGAATGAAGGAAAGAATTGTAAACTTAAGGGCTCGTTTGCTTTGTTAAACACAGTATTCATGAGAACTAACAGACAAAGACGCCAAGGAATGTATAGGGGAAGCTATTAGAATTAATTGTAATATAAATATGAAGAAAGGAAAGTGGACGAAAAGATAACTTGCCACCGGCAGGATCCGAACCTGCGACCTTCGAATAACGCGTCCGATGCTCTACCACTGAGCTACGGTGGTGGTCATCCCTCCGTCCACTTTATAGGGTATATAATGTACTTAAACGTCGGAGCGTCAGTCAACGAGACAGTATCACAGTGTCGTCACAGTAGCACAATATCCTCGTCAGCCTATCTGATGTTCACTCCGGTACGAATACACTAACAACTATTTCCTATTTGTTCTGCCCTTCTGATTCCATTTAATGCCGGAAGATTTCCCAGTCTGTTCTCTCCGCCGAACCTTCTGCCGACCTCATCCGTGCTGCACGTCTTTTGTATAAATTCTGTCACTCTATCTCACTACCCGTTATCGCATTTTGTCATAACGTGAGGGGCACAGATCCTATTATATATCTTAATATCAACGAGAATATCGATTAATCCGCTATCCCGTCTTCTGTTTTCCAATATTTCCCAAATAAGAGGTATACCTTTCATTTTTTCTTCGTTCTACCGCATTGCTTGTTTTTTTTATTCTCGAGTGGCTATGCTGCCCTCCGAAGTTCTGATTCATATATTTGTAATAGCCAAAGTGTCTAGCAGCACCCATGTACGCGCTGTCGCTATGGATGTTAAATTCAGAAACTAGCTTTTGTGGCGTAGTAGCGTACCTTATTCACCGCACTTTCCGGCACACTGCTGAGTTTTCTAAATACAGTTTTCCCAAAATTCATATTGCGTAAGAGTTCTGTAATTAACTAGCTTACTACCTTTTTCAATTGCTCGAAACGTCCTCTGTACTAGCCTTTTGGATAGCACCCATACAATACTTGCAAATGGTATGTTTTCCACTTTCAGAAATGAGCCTGAAAACATGAAGCCCTTTCGGACAACAAAGTGCTTCAACAAGACACACTCGTTTCCCACTTCTTGGTTGGAATGAAAGAATCCCTGTGGCCGGTGACGCAGCCTCCAAGGCTTTCGTGGCGTTGGGCTCACCTTTTACTCAGGCTACCCCTTACACAAAGTGGCAGATGAAGCAATTAAACTAGTTGCGTCACTCTTTGCGCAAAACAAAAGGAGTGACTCGCACTCGCACGGAGCTAAACGTATTTGTGGTCTGTCCCTTTGTACAAACATCGAACAATTTAGAGATTATAACCAACAGTGCTCTATTCAATCAGGTCCACTCCGTAAATAGGAACATTTTTCAAATTGTTTACTGTGCTAAGATGAAGATTTACCAACTTGCCCAAATAGCGACCTTACATAAGAAAGAACATAACTGTTTTGCAAGATTATGATGGATTTTATGCCAGCGGGCATAAACCGGACATAGCAGGGACACAAGACATATGAAAACGAACGGCGAAGTCTAAAAAAAAGAATACTCTTTCCCTTATAGGGAAAATGGAGTAAACTGAAGCTTGGTGTGCTGCGTTTCATGCTGCTTGAAATGTCTTTTAAAGTTGCCCGTTTAGGCAATATAATTACAACTAACAGACAATAATGCCAAGGAACGTATAGGGAATGTCATTACAAGTAATTGTAATATAAATGTGAAGAAAGAGAAGTGGACGGAAAGATAACTTGCCACCGGCAGGGACCGAACCTGCGACCTTCGAATAACGTGTCGGATGCTCTACCACTGATCTACGGTGGTGTTCATCCCCCCGTCCACTTTATAGCGTATATATGTGCGTTTAAACGTGGGAGCGTCAGTCGGCGCTGCCTGTTGCCGTTACGGCGAGTGTGGAACACTTTTCGCCCGTTCGCGCCACGTACTGCAACTACATGGAAAAACGTCTTCCCTTATTAAACTGCTGGTAATTTGTTAAGTTCCGACGCAGCGAATGTGCGTAATTTATGTTTGTTTATTTAGACATAGGGTTCACCTCCACATTCCCATTAGCCACCATAATATTTCCTTCCTAACGAACACATAATAAGATCTGACACACAACATAGCGTAAACAGGTAAACGATAAACATCGCATATTATCCTCCACTTTCAGACGACTTGAAGTGCGCCACGCATCCTCTGTCTCCAGCCCGTAACTCTCCGCCCTCTTTGCCACTCGCCCAGCAGACCAATACCCCTAGTCGGTAAATCATCGCCGACCCGTCACACTGCAGGAAATACTCGACGGTGACCTAGAAAAGACCCGGCAGCTTACAAAGTTGCTGCCCATCTGTCTCGCTTGAGCACCCGCGCTTTTTTTGAGCACTCTTGCAACCATACCCAACGTTTACCGCGCAGATCCTTCTTCATAATGACCGTGGTGACCCAGTTATATGCCCAGTTCAGCAGCAGTGCAACTCAGCATCCATCTCAGACGCCCAAAGCAGCTCCAGTCCCAGAACTTACTTGCAGCGTCTTGTGTGCTTTACATTCGCGACAACACACGCCTTTTAAAAGAACAGTACGACTAAAACTTCTACGCTCATTGTGGAAACGCATTGTTACACAGGCAAAACTACCCTCGTAAGGCAGGTGATCTCCCCTAAAAAAAATAAAACATTAGGCTCCTACTTCTATCGCCTAAGAGGCAACGTCTCAAACTCTTCAGTATTCATAGCACAACCACCCTCCCGAAGAGCCAGATAGGAGCAAATCAGACCGACGTCTTTCGTTTCAGATTGCCGTCGTATAACATGGACCAAGTGAATCCCGTAGCATTTTAAAGGCGGTTCGCTTTCAAACATTTCTGTATGCATTCATGTCTCAAGAATCTAAACCTTGTTGTAGTTGCTTGTATTAAATTATTTTCTGCTTCACATGAAAGCTTGCAAAGAAACACAAGAAAGGTTTTGGTATAATTTCCGTCGTTTCCAACGCTTAGGTCAATCACTCCCAATTCAAGCATAAAGAATTGTTTGTTATTTTTTTTGACATGCTCATTTTGTATTCGTCCGCAGCAGTGTCCGAAAATCAGGAGTCTGAGGAAGATGAAAGCTTGGCACAAAAAATTTGTAAAAAAATTACACCATCTCCCGCTAAAGGGAACCATGTGTAGATGCGAAGCAGCGGGCGCTAACGCTTACACTGGTGGCGGCGTTGACGCTGGCGCTCATCGCGGCGTTGCGCAGGAGAGAAACCTGGGGAGGCGCAAAGCACGCAGTGATGGAGAGGTGTTTCCTGCTGGAACATGCCAATCTCTGCTAATGGGCAATGAGAGACAGAAGACTCCAACTGGACACAGAGACCCGCAGTCCGCTTTTAGTTAATGCACACGCTGCGAATTTTTATTGTTCAACAACGCACAGGAGAAATCTCCCACCGGCACCACCTTGGAGGTCAAGATCCACTGCCATATATACGGGATGGCCAGTGAACGGTTGTGCAGCGCGAGCAGTCGGTTTTTTCAACCAAGAAACTCGCTGGCAGACGCTACCTGCGTCTGCGTCGCGAGGCGACAGAGGGGGGGCAGCGTAGGAGAGGAGGGAGAGGGCCGGGGGGACGCGCATGCGCAGTGGGAGCCGCGGGCAGGGATGCCTAGTGGGGAGAGGGGGGGAGCGTAGAAGAGAGAAAGGGGGGGGACGCGCATGCGCAGTGGGAGTGTGGACGCCAGGGGCAGGGATGCCTAGAGGAGAGAGGGGGGAGCGTCGGAGGGGGAGAGAGGAGGGGAGGCGCATGCGCAGTGAGGGTGTGGTTGCCGCGGGGAGGGATGCCTAGAGGAGAGAGAGAGGGGCAGAGGAGGTTTTTTATTTTTATTTTTTTTGAAAGGGTTTGCGCATGCGCAGTAAGGGTGGGCACGCGGCACACCACCACCACCGGATTAAGCTTCGCCATAAGATGCTTCACATCTAAAAGCCTGTGAGCTAAAATTCCAGATAGATGCAAATGAAGATATTTCCCTTGTGATATTTAAAGGCATTTTTCATTCCTTGCGGCATAGTTTAGGTGTACACCGAGATGCGCAGGAGGGCTATCGGTTGGGAAGGCGATACGCACACGACCCGATTACGTTTCCACATTCTACTTTTGCGTCCGCCTCCGAGAGAGACGGGCGTGCGGTGTGGCGGCAGCATCTCTTGCAGGCGCTGCGTTGGTGCGCTGTGGTTTTTCCGCCGTTTACAAGAGATCGCATGACCATGCCGAGCGTATGCTCTCTTACAAATAGGTGATGGGTGCAACGCTAGTTAACCCCTTCGAAGGGCACATACATTTGTGCGCGCATTCTCTGGTGCTGGACGGCTTCCGGTTTTATGCACCTGTGTAGCCTAGTAGCACAGGCGGGGAACGAAAGCCTTAGCGAGTAGCCCACACATTTTCACCACTTTTCTCTCTGTGTCTGGCCAAATATTTCAAATAAATATCCTTCTAAGCTAAAGAGAACATTATAAGACCTATTACCTAACTTTAAGCGCCTTAATTTGACCTAAAAGCGGAAAAGGAGTCTTTCCTTACTCTGGCATAGCTGAAAAAACACGCTTTCTGCTTCAGTGGCAGAGAGCGATCATTGAAGCGACCGGTAATTTCTTGGGTGTACAACGCATGCGGATGCTATCGAAATCTCTAAACCAACCTAAAAGGCGAATACACTCGTGGAAAGTTTCCTTATACTTTGAAAAATATGGCACGCGCGTAAACGCTTTCTCACGCCACTGTGCTGTTCACACGAGGATTCTGGGCTCTCAATGACTTTGACTGCAGTGACACGAAGTGCCAGTACAGTGTATGTGCTGCGTGCCAGTACAGCGTATGTGCTGTGAGCGAATTCAATGCGTACGAGCGCAGAAAGGACAAAGGCGCAGGGTACCGTTTATATTTAGCCCCAACAGTTCACCAGCACACAATACAACATCGTTCCTTGGACACGGAAAACACTGTTTTTATACAAGTGCTGATGAACAGTGTGGAATAATTTTGTTTAACTAGTGTGTGTGTATGTGTGTGTGTGTGTGCGTGTGCGTGTGCGTGCGTGTGTGTGTGTGTGTGTGTGTGTGTGTGCGTGTGTGCACGCACGCACGCACACGTGTCTCTATCGCATTCCACTCTTAAAGATACCCTGCAGCAACATCTGGGTTATAATGGAATGGTTTCACGATAATCTATGGCGCTTTCCGAATTAGATGTACCAAAAACGTTGAGATCCCTTCAAGTACGAGTGGAGTTACTGGGGTTTGTTGCACGCTTCAGGCGCTTTCTCTCTATTTTTCTACCGGCGAGCGTCCTGAGACGCGAGCAGGGTGACAATACGGCACGATATATGTTCCTTCGTTCGTCTGCGCGAATGATATCCTTCAGCATTTTCTTTTCTTTCCTTTTCTTCGAACGCACAGCTTACAGTAAGGGTGACCGCTAGAACGCGCGTGGGCACCTAGCGGCCTCACGCGGCGGCCACTGGAACTCTGCAGCTTACGATGATCAAATGAGCGAAAGGCCGCTGTCTCTTTATATGGCACAGTTATTTGGATTTCAGGCATCATTTATAGAGAGAAGAGGGAGTCATTTCCACTGATTTTAAGACATAATTGTAAATTGCAGTCCATGTGCTGCGCTATATTATTTGGCCCGCGTGTTTTCGGGAGCTTTTCGACAATAGTAAAAAAAACTGGCTGTGGCTTAACTCAGTTATTCCTCGGTGTGCATAGCGAGAGGTACGGTTATTCTTAATGTCTAGCTTGGTTCTCTGTGCGGTTGCGCTTCACGACGCGTGCGGCTCATTCTGCCTCCGTATTCTCGGCTCGCTGCCTTTACTTGGTTCCATTCCGAAGGCGAAACCTGGCTTCTTTCAGTCTCTCTGACTAACTTTTCACATCTGCCGACGAGTCACACCTAGCCGCCCCTTCTATACGTACGATGCCACGCCGGTTCCTCCTCTGGCGTCATGCCAGATGGCGCGGCGAGCGGCGCTGCTAGCCGCGGTGGTTGGTAGGCAACTGCTCAGCTCGAAGTTCAGCTACCGACCCCGTCGAAACGGTGAGAATACGTCCAATATAGCTATCGCTACAAAAGTGTTGCAGGGACCATTTAAAAGAGAAGCTTGAAAGCTTCGAAGCTTAAAAAGCAAAAAATACCCCCCCCCCCCTCCCCCCATTCTTCGCCCGCGCGTCTCGGGAGTCACCTTCGTCGTGGTACAAAACGCTGGCGTAGTTGCCACTAAGCATACGGCCAATGCCTCCTAGATTTCAGGCCTGCTCACTGCCGCGGTGACGTCACGCATTTTGACCGAGCGAGCGCGCACGGGAGGCTGTCAAGCCATTGCCACCAACGTCTTCTGTGAAAAGATAAAACGTTCACAACTGGTTTTGTATGTGCAATAGCTTAATTTTGAATTTTCCGTCGGGATCGGCGCTGGTTTAAGGAATGTATTGCGCTTTAAATTTCTTTTGGTGATTTATCTGTAAGCCATTTATTATTGCACTTTAAAATAAAACACCGTACCCTATGGAACGTATGACCGATTTATAAGAGCAAGGTTTGATGGCCCAACAAAGTGACGAAATAAATAAGGTAAATTTTATTCATTCTGTATTTACACACACACACACACACACACACACACACACACACACACACACACACACACACACACACACACACACACACACACACACACACACACACACACACACACACACACACACACACACACACACACACACACACACACACACACACACACACACACACACACACACACACACACACACACACACACACACACACACACACACACACACACACACACACACACACACACACACACACACACACACACACACACACACACACACACACACACACACACTACCCAGAAGATGCGCCAAAGCTGTTCCTATACATTTGCTAAACTTCTGCAGTTTTCTCTGCTGAGTGAGTGCGTTTGTACTATCATGCCAGTTCTTGCATCGCTGTACTTGGTTGTCGTCCTTAAGTATTACAGCTTGAAATGGAGCTCACACATCTGAAAACCATGTAAGGAAGCGATTTATCGCAGGCTTTCTGCTCCACATGTCCCTTATTGACTAAGGTACAAAACAGAGAAATTTTTGAGGTGTCTACAGGCATCCAAATTCGACTGAAGAGCAGCGGTACATATTTCAAGGAAATAAATTAGGCGAAAGTGCTGGTGAGACTGGCGCATTATTATAATACCGCTAAAAATGGTCGGAGCAGCGGTAAGATGTACTACGTAGTACATAACCGATGCACGCCGCCACGCACCAGCCCTCCTTCCCTTTTCTTAACAAGGTAATCGGAGGTGTTACAATAGGCCCGTGGCGCTATGCGAAAATAGCGAAATGTTTACCGACTCTGAAGGAAAAAAGCCTGCTCTGAGAATATATTGCAATACGCGTTTACTGCTTCATTTTGATGTATTCAGGGGGCCAGCAACAAAACATAAAACGCACCTATCGCTCCCCTTGGGAAGTCGGTTGAGCGGAGCGTGAACGCGCGTCAACTTTGTGTCGCCGTCGTTTTGCAGACAAGCAGACAATGTCTCGGCAAAAGCGCTCGTCATACAGGCGAAATCTATGCAGTTCCTATCACTGTCTCGGGACGCTACGTTATCGCAGGGGTGAGCATCAGTGAGCTCAGCTAGAAGGGTATAATGTCAAGGCTAACGCAAACAAGTCAGAAGCGCACACGACAGCATTTTACAGAAAAAACCGAACATGTCAGAGGTGGTGCTTTTAAAACAAATAAAAAACATACCTTCGAATCACGCAGAGAACGCATATCGATGTCATCTCGATGAACGGCACGCTTTCATTTCGCTTTTTGGTCGTCCTTGGGGAACGAAAACACTTGCACCTCCGGTACCTTGCCAATAGCGACGATAGTTGAGCCCCCCAGCATTGCCCCATTTGGAGAGCTTGCAGTTGTACTCTACGCGAACATTCAGTGAACGAAGCACATCATATCACCACGCAGCACTTCACAGATGCAGAAAAACACGGTCATCTTCATGCAGTCGCAAAAAAAAAAAAAAAAAAAACACCAGCACAGCACGAAAGGCTTCGTCAAGCTTAGCAATCCTGCGCTCCCGAACGGCAGGAGCATGCATGCGCACGTCTACTCGGCAGGAGGTGAGGATAAAAACTGAATGACGTCAGAGGCCATGCCCAGAGTAGTGAGCAGGCCCGAATTATTTTTCTAGGTGGCATTGGTACGGCCCCCTGTTTGAGCAGTGACGCCTCCTGGAGGCAATGTCCTCGAAGAGCGGTGCTCTGCGCCTTGTATCTTTGGCGCTACTCGTCGACGGTGGTCTCTTCTAGATGTCATATTTCCTAAAGGACCCGTTTTGCATATGCAATTGAAGTGAAAATTGGACGCTCCGTTATAGATCTTGTATTTACCTGTCTTTATTCATGTATAGACAGTACTTAATCTACGGAAGTACTCAATAAACTCAGTCGCTAGTGCGTCATATCTACGTGTCGTTCCTCCTTTTCTGGTCCCTTGTTTGCTCTGTCGCCGTTTTACTCCAAGCTCTTGTGGGAGGCGTCGAAGGTGATTTCGCGGCTCATGCTCATGCCCACGAACGGCGGTGACACAGCATTCGTGTCACCTTTTCTTTGTTAAGTTGTTTGTGCGCGTTATGTTTGTAATCACTTGAGTTGGTTGTTTGTATTATTCCGCTGGCGGGCTCTGTGTTCGAATGGAATGAAAATTAACTTAGTTCTGTCCTGAGGAACGCGACTGGGTCACGCACCCGGCTCATTGCGATGTAGGCACCGGCAAGCCGAGCCTGGCGTCCCCCTCGCGCACCCGTTGGACAGCCCTGAGCTGATCAGTGGGAACGGGTCTCCGTAGAAGCGTCTCCCACTCCTCCAAAGTGAAGCTTGAGTCCGTGGCTTGGCACGTACTGAGGATATGCGCTAATGTGGCCGTCTCGCTATATGCCAAGCTTGGTGTAATGTAAAGTTCTCCAACAAATGTTCATGTGTTCGTTTAACTACCCGGTGCATTGTGTCCGTCGGTTCCTGGAGCGTGAGACAGACCCCCCCCCCCCCCCCCCCCAACTGGTACCCATGGTATCCTCTTATATCGGGTCTACGCGAGCTTTCACGCAAACTGCCCACTATGGCACGTGCCAGACACAAAGAACCATCTGATAATGAAGTGTCTGAGGCGTAAGAAATCATGTCACATAAAAATAGAGATGCAAGCCCGCTTGGAAATATCTTTAACTCAAGGGCGCTAAAATGCTCGTTCCGCCAAAATTCCGGTGTCAGTGCCGGCGTTGGTGTGGGCGTCAGCGTCATTGGTTGTGAACGAAAAATCTGCGTTGTTCATGAGCGAAAAATAGAACGAAATGCAAGTAAGATAAATAACAAAACTGGTGGTTGATCCCTCTAATATAGGAATCGGTATAACACACGAAAGTGAAACACGTCTTGAGAGAAGGAGTTGAATGTTTATTGCACATTGATATATATTATCTGTTGGTGTTTATTGACTACAGTACCCTTAAACGTTGATGCACCCATGTTGGCGCGTGGTGACACATCTCCACCACGACAACCACCAACTCGCGACCGGGATAGATTTTCTGGAGAGACTGCATTGCGCGCACCGGAGCATCGCGCAAATCACACATGAACCACAGGCGTTCCCAAACCGTGGAACAGGTTTTCACTATATCGTTTTATGAAATCATGGTCCGCTGCAGCGAAGGCTGCATGGTTTAGGGTCGGCGACCGTCCTGTAAACGTGCTTGGCATGCGGCGCCATGTTAGCGAGCAGCGTCCGGCTGGTGGGTCGCTTCGGCGAAAGTACGATCATTTCGGTCCTGCTTCGGTGTGTGTAAGACAACCATTTTGGTCACGATGCGCTCAACTTCGTAAACGCGAGAGGAATTCTCAGCTTGAGCCGTGAACGCGCGCAGGCCTCCCGCTCCCCCCATGGCGTGTCCCTCGCTGCACCAAACTCACTTGCGCGACATTCGCCCTTCGACGCCGTTGTCTTTCGGCGGCGCCTAATGCAGCAGTTCTCGTAGTCGGCGCCATCGCACTCGTATCAGTAAACGGCGGAGAAACACCGTTGGTGCATATGGAAGCTGCACACGCTAGCACAACGCGAAAGACAAAGCACGTAACCGTGTCGTCACCGAGTCAAATCAGCGCGTCGAGCGCGTCGCAATTACAGCCTCTGTTCGTGGCCTCCGAAATTAAGTTCACAAACATCGGACCTGATTGCGGAGGCCACGCTCCACTGTGCTCAGTAGGGCCAACGCTACCTAGGTGGCGTTGGTAGGGCGAATTCATGCGAGAGTCCTTTCAAATGGTGGCATCGAGGCGCGTAGTGCTGAGTCTCGAGAAGCGTTCACTGTCGAAGCAGTACTTTTCTTCTGTGCTCGTAGGTGGCGGCACCGTCCCCATAAACCAACAGCTCAGGTACATGGAGGAGTGTGAGATAAATAAGGCGCGTCTGAAGAGCTCCTCGCAAATGCGTTTGTGGCGTAGTCGGTTAAACGCCCGGTTTCTATCGCCGCGGACCGAGAGGTCATGCGTTCGACTCCGGGGTTTCCCAAATTTGTCAAAATGTTTCTTCTGGTTTGTTTCTTTATATTCTGTTCATGTAAATTTTAAGAACGTCACATCCGTGACGGAAATACGTCAGTCAAGTCTTGGTGGACCCCGGCATAAAACACTTTCGTGTTAAAATATTCGGTTGGAGTAACAATCAAACCAAGGCCTTCTGCGTCACAAGCAGGCAGTCTGCCAGAGAGTGACGCCATTGCTTGAAACTGCTTCGTAAAAAATCACTATGAGAATATCATGTCGTTGAAGGACTCTCCTTAGCGGATGTAAGCAGCGCGAAATTGCGCCAGGCTAAAAACATGTGAAATGCGTCACGAACAGGTGTTTTAAAGACCCGCCAATCACAAAGCGCGCAAACATATATAATCACCATCATCAGCAAAAGTGTCAACAAAGTGAGCAGCAGAATAGGTTTGCGTGTTCACTTACGGACGCGTAGTGCACCCATCGCTGATTCGCAAAACGAAGAATCATAGTGTAGTGAGCACTTCACAACTGTACTTCTGGTAGGCATTTTATGATAGCTTGAAACAGGCAACGTTATATGCACAGACGTTCATTTCCTTGGGACGTGGTTGAGGCATGCAGCATGAACCGAAGCCAGATGCACAAGGGGCCGGGTTACAATATCGCCTTCTACTCTTGAAAGCGAAGCTCAAGAGTCCTCCATGTTTTGATTCATTATTAGTACATTATCTGGCTTTAATGACAATAACATGAGTTGCTCGTCCCGCTCATGTACTCCATCTTTTCTTCTCTTTGCTAATAAGCCGCTTTCCATTAGGTGCCCACATAACAAGCTTTGCGTGCGATGAGTGTTTCGTGTCTTTAAGCACGACTAAAAACAATATAGTTCCTAAACAAACCAGTCTCGTTATTACCTTGACCTGGTCACCCATTTAATATCGGCGTGCTTCATAATTTTTTTTCTTTCAAGCACCATTTCACTGGTATGCCGCGGAAATGCACAATGAAAATTGACGCAGCCGCGGGAGCTGTTTAATCGAGCCCAAGAGAACATGTAAAACAAAACAACACTTTCTCTCTAGAAAAGCAAGGATGAAAAAAATGAAAAGAAAAAGGAAGGCTCGGCAAGTAAACAGGTCAATGGGCTTGGCCTGAATTCTCGAGGCGTTCATATAAAATTTAGGCTGCAAGGGTTCTAGATAATCATCGCAAACCTTTTTTCGAGCGTTCAGCTAGCGTCAATTTCGTAGAAGCGTAGCAAGTTTACTTTCCGAGGTGAAGAACGAACTCCAGCGATGCTTCCAGCACAAATCCTTTAATGGTGTTCCACCTTATCGGTTAGCAAGGTCTCGGATAAAGTGCGCTGTCAAAGTGTACCTTTCTATTTATTTATCCTACAGTTTGCCGCGATTTGTTCAGCGCAGAAAAAGCCCCCTACTCTCATATTTTGTAGGCCAGGTGCAAAAAGAACTTAGCGCCTTATCCTAGCAAGTTCCTCTCAAATAAATTCTTGCGTCCCAATGTTCTTCGCGTTATCGATTCGGAGATATACGGTGAAATATTATCACAAAACAGGCATATACATAAGGAAGTATTGCAGAAGCCGAATAAGTTTCCCTATAATGGCGTCCGATAGCATGCGATGGCTGAACTACGGGTGTAAAAGACACGACGCGGTGTGCTCTACAAAGACATAAACATATAAAATTTTGAAAATGTCACTCTTCCAAGAGCTATCAAGTATTTTAATATTTTTGTTATTTCCAAGCGTGTGGGGTAGGAGCAGGGCCTACGCCTTGGCGACAAGCTCAGACGTCTTTGTCTATCCGTCTCCCTCTATCATCACTATGCCACGCATAATGATTAGTTAGCCGTTATGATTTATTTCCGTATATGACATGATCTCTTCAACCTTGTTTTGCGTACCGGAACGGCAACCGGAAGTGGTCTGATAAATATGAGCACTCATCATTTACAAGAAAAACAAAACAGGATAACGAACGCATGTGGCCGAACGTGCATTATCCAGGCGAAGCAAACATGAAGGAGCGTAGTTAATGACGGGTGGATGAATCCCCAAAATCTTCCACGTCCCACGCTTTTCAAGGCATTGGAGCAGGGTTAATTCCAGGAAGAGATCCCATTCAAGGAAATTTTCCTGCATGAAACTCCGGGTTGTCGTGTTACGTATAAAAAAAATCTGCATATTTCTGTCCGAGAACCATCCGAATCTTGTCATTATGCTTTACTTCGTAAACTTAAGCGATAACCTAACCACGTAGAAGCAGCACAGTGAATTGATGTAAAAATAGAAAATTATTTGGAAGGCTTTGGCTTCATGTTTTCGCTCACATTCATGCAACCCGAAATAGCGTCGTTTCGAGGTAATTCGCATATATTACCTTAACGATCCCAGGAATCCTGTTTTTTTTTTTAGATAAGCCAGTTTAGGAGCACAGACGACTTGGAGCGCTGCCTCTGTCTTGTTATGGTGCGCTCGATTTCCTTTTTTTCCCTGTTTTTGTGGCTGGCTATTCAGGGCATATATTTGTTCGTTTATATGCGGTAGCAGGTTGATCCACATAACATTCTAAACCATGGAACTCGCCAGAGGCTCGCGAAGAATATCGAAAATATTTCTGAGATAAACATATATACTACGACGCAGTAGGAAATACGCTTACAATGGGGGGCGCTATGTCTTGGCTATTAGCGTAGATGTGCTTAAATCACCTTCCTGGAAGCAAAGTATTATTTATAGCTTAAAATAGCATCTGCATGCATAAAAAGCTTGAGATTGAGTGCAGGAGGAGATGGTGTGTTGGATCATGAAAAACAAAGGAAAAAGGAAATAACCTCTGGCGGCGACTCCTCTTGGTCACTTGGCATTCTTATTCAGGCCCGAATTATGATGTACTGCCTACAAATGTGTCATACGCAGAGAAAATAATTACAAGATTCTATTTATTACAGGTTAAGCAAAGAAAATCAATATGGTGTTGTTCCGGCTTCCGATTTTCGCAGATGGTGGTCTGAGTTATGTTTGTCAGAACATGTGGTGAAACTATCTTTGCTTGTTTCAAAACCAAACATGTCTTACTTAAAAAGTAAAGGCATTTGTGTAAGGTATTCGAAGCTCAATAATATTACTGGAACTTTTCTGCCACACACGTCCCCAAAAATATTGCCTCATAGCGCAATATTACAAGCAATATAGGTGCAGATTTAGAACATTCTGGCAAACTAACTTCCCATGGCACTTCTTTTACACGGAGCTGAATATAGTTTTTCCAGGTCGTAGCCTGTATAAATGATTGGGGCACCGCTATTTCGGTCAATTTCATCACATGAAAGCCTATTCAATCGTTCTTAAGACGGTCTATTGATTCTGAATTTGTGAGACCAAAGCCTTACTAAATGAAATGAAATGCTTATGAACAAGATTACAAACCAAATTTTATCCTTTGCAATGATACATTAGGTAGAAAGAGCGAACTGGGCTCTGACAACCCGTAATGACTTCAGGCAGTCTGGGACTTCTGGACCGGAAGAAGAGAAAAGCGGCCTGTGAGTTAAACGATTCATTTTATAGCACGAGACTCAGCGTGGCGTTGAAAAAAGTGACCTGCCCGGTGTCTGCAGTACCTTGCTGTCCTTAAGGCGGTGGGGGGAACGGAAATGACGTGAACGCAACTGCTTGAAAAAATAGGACGGAAAATAGCATTGCGAGTTGAGGAAGAAGGTAGGGGCAGTTTGGAAACGAATGGGGAGAGGAAAGAGGAAGCGGCACTCTGAAGGGAGTAAAAAATTGCCATGAAACGGGAGATAGATGGAGTCACGGATGTAGACCGACGACTTGAAAATTGTTTTACCGCACCTTGCAGCTGTACTGTCGAAAGAATTTGAGGAGCTGGTCAACGAGGTGGCGAGTATGGGAAAAATATTTAAAGTGAAGCATCTCAGGATAGGGCGCCAGGAATGGAGCAAACAAAAGAAAAAAGGAATTATGCATCGGACATGTCAGATGAAACGGGAATTCAAGCAGAGAATGGGGGGAAGTTAAATTAAAAACATTGTGGCGAAGGGGCATGGGCATGTAAGGAAGGGAGTTTCAGCTCCACTAACGTGAAACCTGGGGAGGGGAGAAGCTTGCAGTGTTCACGGGTCTAAGACAGAGACGCCCAGTACGCTATTTGTTAACACGCACGCTGATAATCTTTACTGTTCAACTAGGCACAAGAGAAATCTTCCACCGGCACTACATAAGAAATCAAGATCCAGTGCCTATATATACGGGGTGGCCGGTGAATGGTTGTGCAGCGCGAGCAGTCGGTTTTTAGGAGCTCAGCTCCTTAGGCCCACACCCCACCGTCGCCGTCGCCGTTGAAGCTCCCTGCAACATAGATGCGGCATCGGCGCATAAAAAAGACACTGAAACGCCCAGCGGTTTGTTTCTAGCTCACTAGAAATTCGAGGTTAAATAAAAGACATAAGCTCTGGGCACAACTGGTTATAGTGGTCGTCTTCATGTTCACCATCTTTATTGGGGATTGTAAAATGACAACCATCATTCGAGCGCAGTACGAGCGCTATGTCGACGGTAGTAGCAGACGCTCTCCCCACCCGGCGCCGGCGCAAAAAAAAAGAGCCCGTTGCGCGAAAAACGACAGTAAAATTAATCGAAAACCATCTTTGTACATATATATAAAAAATAGGGACCCACTTGAGATAATTTAGGGCTGCTGACAGAACATGGATAGTCGTCCTCAGAAACGTAAATGTGATGATGATGAAGACGATAAGCTGCTCGGAAAGGATGCGGAACGCAAAGCCAAAGCAGCGGCTACAAGACGAGTCCGGCAACAGGATCCTGCGGGTAAAGCACGACGAGCGGAGCTACAACGGCTACGTCGACAGGATCCTGCCGTACGTGCTAGAGCGGCCGAATCTTAGTGCCGACGCCGCAAACAGTTTCAAAACGTACATAGTCGTTTGCGTCCCATTTCTAAGGAGCTTCGCTCATAGTTGTATTCGTACACGGAACAACTGCTAGCTTTTTTTTTTAATCAATAAACTAGATAGCAGACGCTGCCTGCATCGGCGTTTTATCTCGCGGGCGAGGGCGCGATTTCGTTTTGAGAGCTGGCAGTTCAGCCGGTTCAGCGTTCATCACAGAAAGAGCGTTTCTATAGTCAACGCGCACCGATCGCTCCGGCGAGCTCTCAGCGGTGGCGCCCTCTTGCGCTCCGACGGCAGAACCGTCACGACAGGAACACCAAGCAGCAGACGACGAGCACGCTGACACGCAGAGACCTCAAGGTGCTTCGCCGCAAAAAAAAAAGGCAAACATGGCGTATTACAGTTGGGCAGCATCGTGAGAAATTTGGAAGAAAAGCCAAGATACTTTCTAGAGAGAGTTTAATTTAATGTAGACATAATTCAAGAGTTATTACGTGCCTAGCATACTGCTTTAGAGATGAGATATCACATGGGGACCTATATTTGATGCATTTATTTAGAGCTCGCACGAAGCTGCTAGAACGTGTGTGTTGTTTAGTCGCGAAAATTTATTTGGGCATGACGCAGTCAACCTATCAATTCAGCACTTATAATCGCCCTTTTTGTGGATATATTCTTATCCAAGCTTAGGCTCTGAGATTTGTTCCTGTGCTCTTAGCTGAAAGTCTGGATATCGTTGCACGCTTCGCTATGTTTCCTTTTCTTCGTTTTTTTTTTTGGTCAAGAAACAATAATCGCCATCTATGTTGCTAGCCCTTCCTTGCTGGAATGACTCGCGCCCGGCATACTTCCAAGTCACGAATGCCATGCACGCTTATCGGCTTAACATAACATTCGTGATCAGAGACAGACGCGAAATTTCCCAGAAAGGTAGCGCGAGGGAGCCCGATCAAGATTACTGTTCCCGGTCAAGAAGAATTCGCCAACGGTGCCACTGTTTTAACGCGATAGCGTTAAAGAGCTCGTTTCGCAGAAACTCCGGCGTCGGCGTCGGCGTCGGTGTCGGCGTCGTTGGTTGTGAGCGAAAAATCATCATCTTGTCCGTGACCAAAAAATCATCATCTTGTCCGTGACCGAAAAATCGAGAAAGATGCAAATAAAATAAATAAAAAGCCGGCAGATCCCACGCACTGTGGGAATCGATGTAATGCGAAGCAGCCAGGAAGGAGCAAATCATGCTTTACACAATTTGCATGTCATGTTTTACATGTTACGACCGGTCATTTGTGTTCGTCATACAGTCACGTCGCGATATACCAATTTTGGTGTATGTCAAGCTAGCGAACTGGACGGGAGCGTGGCATGTAAGTGGCATTGTAGATGACATGCATGCCAAGCTTTTCATGTTACCACCTGCCACTTATGTTCGTTATATAGTCATGTCACTCAATACCAAATTTGGTGTATATCAAGCTAACGAAACGGCCGCGAGCGCTCCATGAGCGTGGAATGCAAGTCATGTCGCTCATGACATGTCATGATTTACACATTACCACTAGTCATTTATGTTCGTCATACAGTCATGTCACTCAATACCAAATTTGGTGTATATCAAGCTAACGAAACGGCGCGAGCGCGCTATGAGCGTGGAATGCAAGTCATGTCACTCATGACATGTCATGATTTCCATATTACCACTAGTCATTTATGTTCGTCATACAGTCATGTCACTCAATACCAAATTTGGTGTATATCAAGCTAACGAAACGGTCGCGAGCGCGCTATGAGCGTGGAATGCAAGTCATGTCGCTCATGAAGTCATGATTTTCATATTACCACTTGTCATTTATGTTCGTCATAGAGTCATGTCACTCAATCCCAAATTTGGTGTATATCAAGCTAACCAAACGGCCGCGAGCGCGCCATGAGTGTGGCATGTAAATCATAGTTTTCATGACAAGTTAGTCATGATTTTCATGATATGACCAGCCATTTATGTTCCTCATACAGTCATGTTATGCCATACCGAATTTGGTACAAATCCCATTAACGATACGGCCAGGAGAGCAGAAAGTCGTAGGCGGCTAGATAGATAGATAGATAGATAGATAGCTAGATACGCTCAAAGTCGCCGAAGTTCGGTAAGAAATGCTTCGCATTTAATAAAAATTTCCGGGTCCGAGTGAGGATCGAACCCGGGTCGTCTGCGTGGCAAGCAGGTGCTCTACCACAGAGCCATTCCTCTGCTTGGAAATACTGTGAAAATAACTTCCTCTGCTTGGAAATGCAGTGAAAATAACTTGCATGCTTCGCAAACGCAAGCGTCATTTATATAGGCGTCGCAATATAACATGTAATATGCCAGGAATATTGCGTGGTACAAGCGTACATTGTCATCGGGCGTCAGAATATGTGACTATCATAACGATTCCATTGTTTAAGGCCAGCCACGCATTACAAACGGCACACACCTTACAGCGCGTATTCCATTAACACCACGTAGTGGGTGCAGCAAGTTCGAAAACATTTCCCACATCTGCCGCGCATAATTTCTCCTGGTTTAAAGCATACTACCCATTACATGGTATGCAATGAGTGATTGAAGTACGCAGTAGGGACGGGATATCGCTATCGAGTTCAACTCTTAAAGGCGAAGCTTAGCGGTCCCCCCAATTTTTTTGGAGCGTGTGAATGCATGAAAAAAAAAAGGACAGAAGGGGAGGTGGAGGACATCTATTTAGAGCTTTGACTCGTAAATTATATCACGCGGAATGGTTTATAGGAGACATTTTCCGGCCATGTTAAAGCATAGCGTGTCATTAGTGAACCGTGCTGGCCGATGACAACGAGCTATCACGCATAAAAAATTTATCCACTTTGCCCGCGAAGCGAAGAGGCAAACTCTTACTTCGCTCGAACCTTCTATTCCCAGAGTAATCTGCTGCAGAAAGAACATGTAAGGCGATTTATAATTTTTTGGAAAAGGTCGTGTAAACCCGACTCACTCAATTACCTTTTTCATATTGCCGTAATGACGCGCCCTTTGGGCATTTTTAATTAAATGTATTTTTGCGCTGTGTAGGCTTTACAGGACTCAAATGTCTGCTAAATTAGAGTGCGTGTGTCGTATAGCACAATCCGGGTGAGGCGTGGGCCTTATGTAGGCGCATTTGCTGCGTTAGTATGCTCCCGTACTTAGCTTGTCCGGTTAAGCTGCAGGATGAGATTTGAATTTAGATTACATCTCGCATTTTATTCTGGAAACGATTGACATCCGCGATCCGTACTCTAGTTCACCCACATGTATCCAAAGATAGCCAATAATATGGCGCGAAGTGGGATTTGGCATTGAAGGCATGTGCTTCCAATCGACTGTCCGTGGGCTATACAAAGGGTTTTAAGTGACTCGTTCTGTCAGACAACGTGGGATGTGAGACATTTAAGCGAGTCGAGGCACAAATTAAAGCTACCGTATGTTTTGACTGTTCACGAAGAGCCTCGTTAAACAAATGACAGGGATGGCATGTAATTTTCCTACATTCATACAGTATTTAGTGCTGCCGGAGAAGTCGCTGACGTATGGTTGTTCTGGTTACTAGAATTTCTGACGAATGCTGAATGAATTAGTCGACTTATTACACTCACCCTACAAGAGTTTGAGAAGATGCTGGCTATAATGATGAAGGCACAGCGTTGTCAATTTTTAATAATATCTGGGGTTTAACGTCCCAAAACCACGATATGATTATGAGAGACGCCGTAGTGGAGGGCTCCGGAAATTTCGACCATCTGGTGTTCTTTAACGTGCACTGACATCGCACAGTGCACGGGCCTCTACCATTTCGTCTCCATCGAAATGCGACCACCGCGGCCGGGATCGAACCCGTGACCTTTTTACTGTGCCATGGCCAATATCGCAATTCAATTACGTATAATTGACAAAGCGTTCATAATATCCTGTATATATATATATATATATATATATATATATATATATATATATATATATATATATATATATATATATATATGAATGACATGTCTCAGAACAGTGCAGCCGTTCTGGCTAGTAAACCCGCTTTAGTTGCATTTGTTTGTTGCGGCAGAATGTAAACCGCCGCATTAATTTTAGCCACCACGATATAAGTGCCCCACGCATTTTCTGTCTCCAGGCCCCTAACTCTCCTCCCTCTTTTGCCGCTCGGCCAGCACACCTATACACTCTTGTCGGTAAATCTCCGCGGACCCATCACAGTGCAGGAAATACTCCACGGTGACCTAGCAAATTTTCCAGCCTGAAAGAGTGGTCCTAGGTTTGTCTCGTTTAGAACATCTGACCCATTTGATCAGATTTGGAGCCAGGCCCGTAGCCAGGGAGAAAGCTAGGGGCCCGCCCCCCCCTTCCCCCCTCTCCAAAATTCGGTTGGAGGGTGGTGCTTTATCGCAAGAAATAATGAAAATAGGTGTTTTTCAAAGCCCTCAACAAGTGCCCCCCCCCCCCCCCCCCCCGGAAAAAAAACAAATTCCTGCCTACGGGCCTGCTTGAAGCCCTTGCCCACTTCAGCGCCTAAGAACATGTCTTCCAAATGGCTGTGTTAACCCTGTTATACGCCCAATGCAGCAGCGGTGCTACGCAGCATCCATCTCAGACGCCAAAGTAGCTGCACCCCTAGGACATTTTTGCAACAGCGTGTGTGTTTTGCACTCAACACCACATACGCTGTTTAAAAAATGGTATGATTGAAAGTTTCATGCTGATCGTGAAAAGGCATTGTTAGACAGGCATTAATCTCCTCAACACGAAGCAGATTTCATCTAAACTATGAACCACTAGACTCATTTCTCCACCACGCAAGAGGCAACGTATTAAAGTTATTCAGCATTCATGGCGGAGCCATCCTACCGAATAATCTGATATGAACAAATCACAGAGACGTCTTTACTTTAAGGTTTCTGTCCTATAATACGCAGCAAGTGAATCCCGTAGAACTTAAAAGGCGGCCTTTTCAGAAGCATTTCTTTGTGAATTGAAGTCTTAGCGACATAAACGATGTTTTAGTTGCATGCAATAATCATTTCTTTTTTATTTACACGAGAGCTTTTCAACGAAAAACACTGCACAGGTCATGGAATAGTCTCGCTCTTTTCCAACGTTTAGATCAGTCGGTCCGATTGAAGCTTAAAGCAGCTCTTTTGTTATTACTTTTATGTTAATTTTATCTTCATGATCAATACTGTTTAACTTGAGGGATCATTTCCTTATTCCTTTTTCTTTTGTTTCGTAATTCTCATTTGAAACAATCAATGGAAGAACGGCAGCGCTCCACTCCCTTACAGCGGTACAGATCGCGTGTCGTGTAACAAACGGCTCGAGGACAATGAAGAGGCTCGCACTGCGGTCATGCCAACCCGGCCTCCCTCTTTGCAACGCGACATCCGCGGTTAACCAGCGCCGGAGTAGATGCGGAGACTGCGAAACCGACGTATGACACATTGATACACCACTACCGACTCGGACCCAGAGTGTGCCCTCAGGCTGACCACATACTCACTAAGGTACAAAGCACCACAATCCTATGTAAGACTACAGAGTACCACGTTGTTGTGGTGGTGCTCCCTCCTTTTGTAAGGTTGTTTTTGCCGCATGATCTCTGCATGTCCTGTGAGTCGGCTTCGGCGTGGTACACAAGTGGCGGCGTAGTTTTCACTGAGCGAGAGATGGCGCTGTTTTCCCGCTGAGCTTAGGGAGCATACATGACGGGCCGTTTTAGGGTGATGTCAGCCTTTGACCCACTAGATGCCGCCAACCCACCGCCGCCCGCCAAAACACAATGTTGCCAGACAGCGGCGCCGCTCTTTCGTGCCATCTTGGTGCCCGCACTGCGTCTACGCCCGGTTCCGTTTAATCATCGACAATGCGGCACCGAACGTAGCGATAGCGTGTTAAACGCTGCCGGTGAAGCCTGAGAATGCCTGATTGCTGCGTACCGCTGTGCACTAACCACAACAGAAAGGGCGTGCGAATATTCCGCTTCTCAGCGAGCCCGGGCCGACGGCTACTCTGGCTCGCTCAAATAAATCGAGACGGCTGGGAGCCCACCAGTGTGTCTCGTATTTGCTCTGTGAGTACTGCGCATTTCGTTCACTGTTTTTTGCTGCAGGACATGTTACATGTGTTTCACGGTGTTCGCAAATGCATAGATGACCGAAGTTGTCGTTGCTGCGTTCACGCATTCCGAGTAGGCAGCCTACATACGGGACGCGTCCGCGCGTCCACACGGAGACGCGCTCGCTGGTCGTGAGCTGTTGCCTCCCTTGCGTGAGCTCGCGTCAGCGCCGCTCAGCGTTACGTCGCAAGAGCTCAGGGGAGTGGCGGTTGGGAACAAAATGGCGGCGCACAGAAAACTATGCTAGATTTGGTGGAAGCTGGGAACAGCGTGCCCCATTACCCGCTGGTTTTGGCTGAGTTTCTTGAAGGCACTTTTTGAAGTAGTCTCCACCCTAAAACGGCCGGTCATCTAGGCTCCCCAGCTGAGCTAGCACTTGTTCAGCGCAACTAATAAATAAAGATTCAGTTTTAGTGCGCCGCATGTACTTGTCGTTCCTCCTCGTCTAGTCTCTTGTTTTTTTTTAGTTCAAGCATTTGTCATAGACGTCGTGGGGTTACTCCACGGCTCGTGCCTGCTAATCCTCATCCCCCCCCTCAATTTCTGTGGTGATGATATGTCGGCGACGCCGCATTCGTGTAATTTTGTGTTTACTAAATTGTTTGTGTGTTATGTTTGTATGCTGTTGTGCTAGTTGTGTTCTTTGTTTCTTATATGATTCGGCTTGCGGGCTCGCTGTTGTGTAAGAGGTCCTAATAAATGCTTATGTTTTCGTCGCACTAGAGTGTACGCTGCGTCCCTTTGTTCCTTGAGCATGACAGAAAACCCAGAAAGTAGTATGTCCACGGTATCAACCTAGATCTGGTCTACCCGACTCTTCACGCACACAACTTCCCGATGACCCGGGTGGCAGACACACTGCCACACCTAATTCTTAAGTGCCCATGTCGTGCCAAGTGTAGCCCGGTCACACACACACACACACAAAAAAAAAAGACCTGTGCGCCTAGCAATACCTTTTTCAGTTA
Organism: Rhipicephalus appendiculatus; assembly: GCA_030522465.1. Taxonomy (NCBI): domain Eukaryota; kingdom Metazoa; phylum Arthropoda; class Arachnida; order Ixodida; family Ixodidae; genus Rhipicephalus; species Rhipicephalus appendiculatus. The sequence continues at coordinate 176,271 of JALIZH010012452.1, forward strand.
TTTATACCTTAATAGAAGCATTGCACAGCTATATTACGATTGACATGGGTCTCGCATCGCCGTCATGTACCGCAGCTTTTCTTCTTTTTATAATAATACGCTGTGCTTTATTAAAGAGCATAAATGAACTTTGCGTGCAGTGAATTTTTCGGATCTTTAAGCGTGGCTGAAAATTAATGTAGTTTACAAACGTACTCTTCTCGCTATTTCCTTGACCGGGTCACCCAGTTCATATCCCCATTCTTCATAAAATTTTTTGCTCAGGCATCACGTCGGAGGTCTGCTGCGGCTAATGCCAAATGAAAATTTGCGCAGCCAAAGAGTAAATCCAAAAATAATGACGCTTTCAGACTACAGAAAGTACGGATTTAAAGGAGCCCTGACATCAAATTTACGAATGTGGATTTTTTTGCATCCGCGAGTAGCTATCGACCCCCAAGTAACGATTCTCGACTCAAAATGCAGCGGAGGGACGAATAAGTACCAGTAATGTTGATAAATATATCCGGTATCGAACGCGATTCAAAACGGGAGGAAAACCCGCCAAATTGTAGTGCTGGTAGCGCTACCTCGCGGCCACGTCGGGGCCGCTCCCCAGCTGATCCCGCTGCCACAAAAAAAGGTGACGTCACGTCCAGCTGACATCGCTGACATTTCGTCTGCTAGGAGCGGCAGGCTCGCGATCCTGCGTTAAAAGCAATGTATTTATCAACCTCGGCCGTACTGCCGGAGCACAGGAACACCAACTACGCACCTCATGTCGCGGACGTTTGGCGAGTGAATCACTGCTTTCAGCTGCAGTAGGGCACACGTATACGGTGGGAGTAGCCCCGGCCTGGAGACTGGGCCTCATATCAAACGAGAGACCGAACTGCTTCGCCAACACAGGATTCATCGTGTAGCAGCCCGCGTCAAAGTGAGGCGAGCAAATGCGGCTGCTCTTCACATGCGTCCAGTCCCTCGGTCCAACGGCGCGCCGAACGAAGTCAACCCACTGGCTGTACACTGGCTGCGTTGAGGTTCGAGGCTCGGAAATGCATGAAAGGACACGCACTTTCCGCTTTTTCCGTGCCTCGACGGGCAGGTTCGCACTACGCAGCGGCTCCCCGACATCCTGGCACGTACTGTGTCGCTCCGAATGATCGCACTCGCGCACGACAAATCAGTCGATGCGACACGATGTACCGCACGCACAGATCAACACAGCAAGAAGAGCCACTACTGAGACCACGCCGGGCGTCGGGGCCACAATAAACACACTCAGACCGTCGACGTCATTGTTACTAGCGTATGACTAGCGTACGTCATAAGTGTGATTCTATCACGTGTTCTATCACACCTCACACGTTGCACTGGTGTCTATGTCGCAGGGCATCCAGTTTTCCGTTGAGCGTTCATACGCTGTTTGCCTGGTTTGCCCTCGAAATAAAATAACTTCCACGCGACGGACGGCATTCAAATTTGGCCAAGACGACCAATGCATACCGAGCAATCGAATGAAGGACACATCTCGACTTAGAAATTTGATGTCAGTGCTCCTTTAAAAAAAAGTAAGCAAAGTAAAAAGGTGAATCGACCTGGCCTCATTTCTCGAGGCTGTCTTATAAAATTTTGCCTGCAGGGCTTCTTCATATTCACAACGAACGTTTTCTCGGGTGCTCAGAGGTCGTTTTCAGAGGTCAAAAACGAAATCCCGGACTCTTTCTAGGCAAAATTTTTAAATGGCCTTTTGCCTTAATGACTAGCAAGTTCTCGGATAAAATACGCTAGGTGTACTTGGGAATTCTCCTATATATTTTCGTGATATGTTCTCTGTAGAAGAGCCGAACTACTTGTATATTTTGTATGCGGAGTGCAGAAAAAAACTTAGCGCCGTTTCCTGTAACTCTCACATGCAATCTAGCTTGCCAGAGTTCATAGCCTTACCTATTCTGAAGTATATGTTGTAACATCATTACAAAGCAGTGGATAAACAAGGTAGCATTGTAGAAGTTCTGCACGCTTCACTGTAATGACGTCCTAACATATGCGTTGGCAGAATTACGAATCCCGAAAAGCTGAGACGTCTGCTGTAGGAAGGCAGAAAAATGTAAAAGCCTTAAAATTTGACAGATTCCAAGGCTAACGACTGCTTTTATATTTTCTCACTTTCAAGTGTGAGATAGGAAATACGAGCTACGCCTAGGTCACAAGCTCAGCCATCCTTAACTATTCTTCTCCATTATCATTACTATCCCACGCCTAATGATTGGTTAGTATTTCTGATTTATTTCAATATATCACGTAGCCACTTCAACTTCGTTGGTACCTACCGGAGCAGGAACCGCAACGGGTGTGATAAACCTCAGCCCTCATCATTTTGCAAGAACAGTTCGCAGACAAAAACAAGCGGCACAAAAATTTGGCGCGCAAACGTATGTGGCTGAACGGGAGTAGGCCACAGGCATTTAATTACGCGAGCATGGTTCCATAAATTTCCCACATGCCTCATTGTGCGAGGCATTGGAGTAGCGTTTATTCCAGGAAAGTGTCCCATTCGAGGTATACTTCTTTTGTTAAACTCCGGGATCACGTGTTGCGTATTAAAAAAAATGCGCATATTTTTCTCCAAAAAACTGAGTGGGAAAGGGTTGTTTTATTTTTTACTTCTTAGTCTTTACGCATGAGCCTATCCACGTAGAAGCAGTATACTGAATTTATGTAAGGACGTAAAATTATTTGAAAGGCTTTGCTTCCACGTTTCCAGCTGGCATCTGTTCAACCCGAAATAGCCTCCTTTCACGACAATTCGCATAAATTACTTCAACGATCCCAAGAATATTCCTATTTTCAGATAAGCCAGTTTCTGAGGGCACAGGATTTGCAGCGCTCTTTCTCATTTGTTGGGAGGTAATCTATTTGTGCTGTCCTGTTTTACTGGCTCGCTATTTAAGGCATATGCGTGCTCGTTTTCATAGGGTAGCGTGTTGAGCCACATAACAACATTAAAAAAAAACTGCCATTAGACTGGCGAGAAATCTTCAAAAGAATCCTGTGCTAAGCATATTTACAATAAAGGTATTGAAAATACCTAGATAGGTTGGCACTCACACATAAGATGGGCCATTGTTTCGTTACAGCTGCAGTTATTGCACTTAGAGATGCTGGTCATTCCCATAAGAAAGGAGTATGCATTTGTGAAGGCCACGCCAAGCCACAGGCGGCACAGAAGAGTCTCCTCAGATCGAGATATTTGTGACGGAAGGTGAAGCTTGTGAACGGGATCCAAGTTAATCCGCAAAAGGGAAGAACTTACCGATGCTCTCGATCGACTTGATGATCGCCCTTTGTCGCAACAAAAGATTCTAGTACACTGGCCGAGTCCTTCCTCAGCCCAGAAGGCTTGGAAAGCGTTAATACGTTTTTTTTTGCGGGAAACTAGTCTTAGCGACAGACCTTAAGTAGTGTCGTATTCTCTTTTACTTTATATTTCCTTCTATTTCTGTCCGTTTCTTTTTCTTTGTAACATCTCTTTTCTGCCATCTTTTACTCCCCTTACCCCCTTCCCCAGCACAGGGTAGCCAACCGGTGTAAGAACTGGCTAACCTCCCGGTCCATCCGATTGCTTCTTCCTTACTTCCTTCCTTCCTTCTTTCCTTCTCTCCTCCCTTCCTTCCTAAATAGGTAGGCGCTGTTTTGGCTATTCTTGTGGATTGTCTGAAATTACCTTCCATAAAGCTAACGAATATTTATAGGTTAAAATAGGGTCTTCTGGCATGAAAAGCTTTAGACTGAGCGCAGCAGGCTGTGGTATGTTTGATCATGCAAGCGAAAGGATAAACAGAAAGTAACCTCCGCTGACGGATACTGATGGGATGAAGGCATATCCTCTTACAGGCGTGAATTGTGATGGACTGCCTACAAAGGTGTCAAAGACACGGAAAATAATTACGACATACTAATTGTTACATTCTTAGTTGCCGAAAAAAAAACCCCGGACCAGGATGAATTTTTCGGCAACTAAGAAGCTTTTCTTCTGAGAAATCCGTACGGATTTCCTTGTGGCTTCGTGCTACAAACAGGTGGTTGTCATTTTTCCCTTTCATGCTCATTTATTGTGAATAAAGAGAGTGAATTGCAGAATATTTTTCCAAAATGTAACTACAAGACACTTGATCTTACATTCCAGAAAGAAAACAAAGTAATATGCTTTTTGGACGCATCTGAGTAATGAATAGTATAGTAATTAGCATTACCTTCATTCCAACCAAGCGACCCAGAGCTATTGGCGACCATCTGAAATGTATTCGATGAAATTTGTGCTCATTTATTGCATTGAAAACAGTGATTGACTAAAATATTTTGGAGATGAAATTTTTCGTTCATGTGGGAGCATTCAGAATTTTTCAGAATGTCGTCTGAATGATGCTTGTAGTGAAATTTATTATGGGAATATTGTGCCTCGTTTCAATACCAAAATTGGTTTATATATAAAGCAGTAGCGTTTGTGTATGGTGTTCGAAGCTGAATGAAATTGCTGAAATATTTCCGCCACATGCACCCCGAGAAATTCTGCCGCATAGCGCAATAGTATAACCGAAAAAAAAAGCAAACAGACCAATGTTGTAGAATTCTGCCATCCTAATATGCGTCTTTTACACAGAGCCTATTATACACTTTACAGGTCGTATCACAAGCAAAGTGTGCTTCTTCACGATGCTTGCATAAATGTCTGTGGTGCCGTTAGTTTGGTAACCTGCCCCTCAGGAAAGTTAAGACTATCGTTCTTATGACGGTCTAATGGTCCGGAGTTTGTAAGATCAAAGCTATATTAAACGTAAACAGATGTTGAGTGAAATAGATGTGAAAGTGAAGATGTTTAAAAGAACATTAAAGAACAAATGACTCTTCTTTTCAGTGACACATTATATCAAATCAGCGAGATGAACGTCGGATGACAGGTCTGAATACGACGTGAAATAAAGAAAAAAGCGGACAAAGGGGAAAAAAGTAAGGAATCGGATGAGGACGCGGACACCTCGTAATAACTACATGCAGCCTGCACCTTGTGAAATGGCAGAACGGAAAACCGACTTGTGAGTTAAACGATCCGTTTTTTTTGCATCAGACTACCAGTGGCGTTGAAAAAAATGAGCAGCCCGGGGTCCACAGTTGTTTGGAGCCACCACGGGAAAGAGCGAAAGCGAAGTAAATGCAACAGTTTGAAAAAAGTGGACGGCAAATAGCATTGCGAGTTTAGGAAGAGGGTGGGGAGTTTTAGAAATTAATGAGGAAATTACGCTGGTCTTGAAATGGAGAGAAACTGTCTGGAAAAGGGAGATAGATGGGGTCCCGGATGGAAATCGACGACTCGAAAATTGTTTTACCCATCCCTACAGATGTAGTGTCGAAAGAAATTCAGAAGCTGGTCAAGGAAGTGGCCAGTATGGGGAAAACGTTTGGGGAGCAAAGCATATCCCGATAAGGTGCCAGGAATAGAGAAAACAAACGAAAGAAAATAGTATGTCAGACAGACCAGGTGAAACGAGAATTGAAAACGGTGGATGGGGCGAGGTTGATGAAAAGAGAATAGGAAAAACAGGAATTCGGAAAAAAAGTCAGGTTACGGAGTAACACTGGCGCTAATTTATGTGTTCGACAGATACTTTAATTTAACGTAAACAGATATATTACGTGACCAGCGCACTGCATTGGAGATGTGGTGCCGCTGGTTGGTGTACCAGGTTAACCTCCGTGCTTTTCCCTTTTCATCTATTTCTCTCTCTTGGAGACGGTATTTCTTTACCGCTCGCATGAAGCTGCTAGAATGTGAGTGCATCTGTGTTATTTAGTCGGAAAAGCAAGTAAGCATGATGTAATACAAGTATCAATGGAGCACATACAATCGCAATTTTTTAGATATATTTCTCTAGAAGGTCATGAGTTGAAATCGCTTCCTAAGCTCTCATTCATAATCCAAAAGTAGTTTCACTGTTCGAAATGTTTCCTTTGTTACATTTTTTTCCCTCGGGCAACAATAGTAGTCGTCTATGTGGTTTGCCTTTCGTTGCTGGAATGACGCACTCCCGGCTGACTGTCTGGTCACGAACGGCGTGCGCGCTATCCGCTAAACATAGAATTCTCGATCAGTGAGAAGCAAGTGGATAATTAAAAAAAAAGCGCAAGCAAGTCTTCTGCTCACCAGGAAGACTCCAGAAATGTTGCTGTTATTTTTGGAGAGTGTGATTACATGATACAAAAGGGATGAAGGGGAGAGAGATGAGGCCAAGGTAAAGAAGTGCGAAAGCCTTTGCAGACAAGTGCAAGATAAATTGTCCCCCTAATGGGTGGTAATGTCTCGTCTGGCGTTATATTCCCGGCGGAATGCCAGGAGGTGCAACACTGGGTCAGTGCTGACGTCACAGGAGGGGTTAAGAGGATGGGGGTTCTCCCGGAATCTGGGCCAAATCGAGCCAAAGTACAGTGACATCTGCTGAGTGCCCGCAATCTGTCGTCGCCACGACCAATAAGGACCGCTTGGGAAACGGGGTGTACATATTTTTACTCTGATGGTGAAATTTTCTTTTCATATAAAAACGAAGTCGAAAGTAGTTACAGTGAACGAAAAAGTGGGACGTGATACATTATTAAATGCAATTAAAAACATCGAATAGGTACAGGAGTAAGTCGCCATACGCCGCTGCTTTAAGAACGTCACAATGCATAGTCCGAAACATTACACAGGTTAGAGGATACGATTTGAAACAGCTACATACGAATATCTTTGCCAACTGCATAATGTTTTATCGCAATAGGGCGTCGCATTACTTATAGGTAGAGTCTTTTAAGTTAAGCGTTCATATTGTGCTACTTTGTGATCGAAACTCTTTGACGATTTCTACTCTGTGGGCGCGTTTGGAACACCAACATTCCCGGGAGACCATTGAGTTGTGAGAGCAGCGACCGCGTGAACGCAGCGAAGAAATGAAATAAGAAATTTTAGTATTGTATCCGTCAAAGATTCAATCTAAATATTGTTAATTATGAGCTATGCAATGGTGTGTTCGGTTAAGTTAGAATTATTGAGCATAGCACTTATGTACAAATCTCACAGCCACTTGATACATATTACACCTGCATGACGGGGTTCGTTTACAATTCACGTTTGAAATCACACACACACACTCAAGCCATGCGTGAGTGCCGTGAGCACAGGAAATACCTACAATCACTCTCCTCATTCGGCGATTTTATGCGCACTACACGATAAAAGCCTTTGCACGTGATATCCAATTTACACTCCCCTGCGCGAGTTAATTCCACTATACTCATTTGAACATATTATAGCGCACTGTTCCACATTTGCTACGCAGTGGGCTTTTCTGATTAAGGAACATGAACTCCTAGGATTTAAGTGCACTACATATAGACGATTACCTCTTTCCGAGAGGTTGTGTTTCTCGACGCGACCAGGCCCATCGGGCTCTACTGACTTGTATGGACCAAACGGACCTGGCCACCCGTTTATAGGCGTTTTTGTTTTCGTGTTTCCTGATGCTTGTATAAATCTTCGTCAGTTTTCCTTTGCTTCCCTCTCTCTTTTCCTCTTTCTCTCCCCCTATCATCCTTTCCTCTATCTCTTCCCTCCTCCCGAAAGAGTAAGCAGGCGTTGTGCCCCTCCAGGTGGCAGTTGCCAGCTTTCACTCTCCCTCTTTCTTCTGCGTCCATGTGTACCTGTGTATGCAAACCAAATAAATAAAAAATTACACCATCTCCCGCTAAAGGGAACCATGTGTAGATGTGAAGCAGCGGGCGCTAACGCTTACACTGGCGGCGGCGTTGATGCTGGCACTCATCGCAGCGTTGCGCAGGAGAGAAAACTGGGGAGGCGCAAAGCAGGCAGTGATGGAGCAGTGTTTCCTACTGGAACATGCCAATCGCTGCTAATGGGCAATGAGAGACAGAAGACTCCGACTGGGCACAGAGACCCGCACTCCGCTTTTAGTTAACGCGCACGCTGCGAATTTTTATTGTTCAACAACGCACAGAACAAATCTCTCACCGGCACCACCTTGGAGGTCAAGATCCATTGCCATATATACGGGGTGGCCAGTGAACGGTTGTGCAGCGCGAGCAGTCGGTTTTTTCAACCAAGAAACTCGCTAGCAGACGCTGCCTGCGTCGGCGTCGCGAGGCGAGAGAGGGGGGAGCGTAGGAGAGGAGAGAGAGGGGGGTGACACGCATGCGCAGTGGGAGTGTGAACGCCGTGGGCAGGGATGGGTAGAGGAGAGAGGGGGGAGCGTAGGAGAGGAGAGAGAGAGGGGGGGACGCGCATGCGCAGTGGGAGTGTAGACGCCGCGGGCAGGGATGCCTAGAGGAGAGAAGGGGGGGGAGTGTAAGAGGGGAGAGAGGAGGGGGAGGCGCATGCGCAGTGAGGGTGTGGTTGCCGCGGGGAGGGATGCCTAGAGGAGAGAGAGGGGGAGAGGAGGTTTTTTTTATTTTTATTTTTTTTAAAGGGTTTGCGCATGCGCAGTAAGGGTGGGCACGCGGCACACCACCACCACCACCACCACCACCACCGGATTAAGCTTCGCCATAAGATGCTTCACATCTAATAAATAACTCCAAATCATTGTACGCCACACTGATCTGGATGGCCTCTCTACAATGAGTTGTTTCCAACACTTTTCTCGGCGTGGTTGCACCGTTACCATTCGTATACCGTTGTAATACGCAGTAACCGAAAGAGGCAACAGAAATCGGATACGGGTAGTTGTGCTTGCAAGCGCAGTTTTGAAAAGCTTAACTTGAAAGGAATGGCAAGTACCAATGTTTTCACGGTTGGCCCACCACGCAAAACTCGACGGGCCTTTGACCGTAAACATGGCGTAGGAGAGCAAATAAAAAGCTTATCAGAACGCCCTCACACTTCCTGGAGGCAAAGTGAATGTTTTCTGCTTACGCAGCACTTTCGCAGACACACCGAGGCTGTCGAGAACATTTACCTCTGTGTTTCATTTCACCAGAGCCCTCCTTCAGCAACGTTTCCCCCCATGGATATAAAAGAAAACTATACATGCAAGGCACCGCAAACGGTTGTCTATTGCTCTGTGCAGATGAGGCCGCGTTTACGCCGTTTACTTCCAGAAATTTGTGTTTTCTTTTTTCGCCATTCATGAAGATCATAGTGGACTGCTCTGATTCACGCTCTCAATTTCTGCGGTGTAATGCAGGGAAGCATTGGTGCAGCCTCCCACTCAGCGGGAAATTATTACCTCGGGGTCATTGATCGCCGCCCAAATGTATTCCGGTAGTCCCAGCCAAATTATCCGAGATCATTCGCTGCTTCCTCAGGCGCAATCATTAGCGCGCGTTCCTGTTGAAAGGCCATCGCCCCGAAAGAACTATAGTGACGCTGAATGAATGCACGATAACTGATCACACGGTAAGAAAAATAATGACCGATAAAGTACGAGCGGCCAATCTTTGCGGGAGTTGATCATTGTGCCACCTTCCAGAGTACATGTAATCATCCGTTCTTCAGGAAGCTACCGCATTTGTCGACATAGTTTGAAACCGCACGAGAATCACGTCATAGCCTCTTTTTTTATCGTTTATTATCTCATCACGCCATAGAAGCATCCCAGATCATGTGCAGGAATTGTAGGAAACAATGTCCTTTTTCTGTGTCTTCGTGAGGTCGTCAGGCATCACCCGTGAGGTTCACGCGAAAAGCGCTCTTTTAGCTGTTGGTTGTTTTAGCTGAGGATTGAATGGTCTTCAGAGGCTAGTGTCTAGGCAATAGAAGAAGGCTGCTGCTGTAATTGATATTGACAAGCGGTCGAGACGGTGAAACTGAATCGTTTCTAAAGCAAAAGCAAATAAAACTCAAGATGCCATGATTGCGGCGTTAACAACCATCACTAGTCCAGAAATTGATCAGTAGTTAACGTGGGTCTGCATTCATACATAAGCATCGACATTTCGAGAGTTGTTGGTGACTCCTTAGTTCCAGGAAAAGCTCGGCTGTTCGCGTGGTACGAGGTATCTAATTAAAACAATCCAAGAAGTTTCCGGATATTCTGCCGCTGCCTGCGCATAGTGGTGGTAACTCGTGTAACACGTCAATTACATGACATGACTACATATGCACCCGACGAGTAGCCTAGTAGCAGCTGTCACTATACACTTCCCTGCAATATTAAACGCGAAGGATTTCTTAGTCAACTTCGGCGACTTTGAGAGTATCTATCTATCTATCTATCTATCTATCTATCTATCTATCTATCTATCTATCTATCTATCTATCTATCTATCTATCTATCTATCTATCTATCTATCTATCTATCTATCTATCTATCTATCTATCTATCTATCTATCTATCTGCCTACAACTTGGTGCTCTCCTGACCGTTTTAATACTGGGATGTATACCAAATTGGTACGATATAATATGACTGTATGACAAACGTAAATGACAGGTCCTAACATGAAAATAATGGTATCATGTCATGAACGGCATGATTTACATACCGCGATCTTGGTGCTCGTGAGACCTTTTCGTTCACGCGATATATAAAGAAATCGCTATTGTATGACATGACTATATGACGAGCATAAGTAGGAGGCCCTGCAAATCAAGACTCGCATGTCATGGCCAGCATGATTTACATGACGTGGTCTTGGGGTGCTCGCGACCGTTTGCTTAAATTAATATACGCCAAAATTGGTAAGACGAGACATTTATATATGACGAACACAAATGACAGGTGGTAATATGAAAATCAGGAGGTGCATATCATGTACGACATGGCTTACACGCCAGGCTCATGGTGCGCTCGCGCCGTTTCGCTAACTTGAAACTTACGAAATTTGGTAGCGTTTAACGTGACTGTATGACGAACATAAATATGAAGTGGTAACATGGAAATCATGACACGCATGTCATCTGTGACATGGCTTACATGCCGCGCTCATGGCGCGGCATGAGCGCGGCTTGACGTGTACCAAATGTACACCGCGTCGGCTTTTATACATGTGCGGTCGAAGATTCCAGCGATATCGCAGGTGGCCGTGTGAGCTCTCGAATAAACTAGACCAGGAGGCGGCTACATGCGGCCCGTGTGGCAGTATTATGCGGCCCCCCGGCACGGCGTCAAACCTGCCTTCCCCCTTTCTCTTGCCCCTTTCTATCTGAAGGAAAGCCGACATGTCTATTTTGACCTAGTATGGGATTTTCGCTTGTCAACTATGTTTCATTGCAACTTTCGACATGGGTGCTGAAAATAAACATTATTTTTAATCCAGTTTTACAAACAATTCGCAAAATTTTTACGCTTTACCAGCAAATACCCTGCCTCCCCTCCTCTCCCCCCCCCCCCCCCCCCATTTTCCGTGCGGCCCCGGGCAGCGTCCGCTTCATGAAACTTGGCCCTTCACCTCAACAGGTTGCCGAACCCTGAACTAGACTATTCACACCCTGCGCGCACTCCTAACGGAATCATCTTAAAGAATCGCGAAGCTTCTGAAATTATGCGGTGTGGTCGGCGCCGCTTGTTGCAAACAATCTTTCCGGGCGCGATCCTAATACATCAAAATAACATTTGTGCCAATATGTGGAGTGCCTAAATTGGAGTGCGTAGAAAAAATCAGTTCTGGAAGTGAAAGTTCAAGCCAAGGTGGAAGCTTGCTGAGAATAAGCATCTTTGAATTTTAAACACGATTATTGATGCGTCGCATTTTTAACATGAGGAAGACTGACACTTTATTCTGGCAACCTACGACACTGCCTGTAATATAACAGCATCCTTCTGTTTCATAGCAGAAATAAATATTACTCTGTGAAATGGAGGGAAACCACGCTTTGTCGTAGCTCTGCTTTGCTTCGAAATCTCGGCTTGTTGCTGCTGAAGGGAGAATTGTCTTTCAGAAAGCATTAGATTCATGCATCAGGCTTTACATTCTCAAAACGTATGAGTCGGACAGCTGCCGAGTAAGCAGCTTTACCTTTAGTTCTCACATTTATGTTGACGGGATGTGATTCAGTGAATTATAACGTGCATCGGCTTCTTCGACAAACAGGGGCAGTGCGCCAGGGACCTTTCGCTAACGCATTTTCTATTGGTACAACTACTTCAAGTACAAGTACCACTGAGTACTAAATTATAAACCTTGTTCCCGCCACTATTCGTTTCTAACAAGACGATGGCTTCACATGTTGACCTTTTGTGACTATGCAGGAGCTGTGTAAATTTGGCGATGAGATGTGCATCGACGCCCACGTTTTTGTAAAGTATCGTAGTGAGTGTAGTGCTCCGGAACGGAATATTAGGAAAAGCCATCCTAGAAACTTTTGACCGTCAGACAACAAGGCAGTGCTACTACGATGTTCGTTGCTGTTTGGGATTTCAGTTATTCCCAATTACTCACATTCAAAAAGACGAGCAATACCCCTACGTGGAGGGAGCGCCTTTTGTGGCATTCGGCGTATTTCTTGCTCTTATTCTGCGAGCGAGTTTACTCGTGGGCGCTCTACAAGAGTTTCCCAGCAGGCCTCCACTGATTGGCTGTAAATATTGTATATAGTGTTGATCCGTTACTCGTGGGCGTAATTTTTTGTTCGTGTGTCCCTTACAACGTATGGGGGGTTCAAGTGCTTAACTTTCCGGCTCAATATATTATATTCTGCGTTTTCTTTAATTTATGAAAAAGTTCTTTGCGTCGCCGCTGTCTCGCGCGTAGGAGACCGAGTGTGGGCTTCCAGTTATGATTGTGACGAGGAACGGTGATGCGGAACCCTTTCATGAACACACACGTGCGTAGGGTGTAGGCGTCCATATGAAGGCTCCTTAAGGAACTTAGCGCCAGCAAGCATACAGCGCAGGCACTGCTCCTGTATGAACGGTCATTGCAAAAGAACTTGCGGGGGACGGTCCAGCTTCAACGTTAACGCATGACTCTAACTCTTCAATTAGAAAAGGATCGTATCTTGTTTACGTTTAGGTGCACGTGGCGTCCTCGTCGGCCTTGGGGTGAACCGAGGCGCTCTGGATAGGGTCACCTGTCCAGACCGCCCATTGTTTTTGTTGGTTCCGGTGTTTCTCCTCGTTTATTTGCCAAGCCCCTGGGGTTTCGACTGTCTCACTTTTGTTTTTGAGTGCGGAACATTTCTGTTCCGTCGGTCAATGTTTTAGGATCCCGCATCTGTGGCCACGCACTGAATTCCTGCACTTCCGAATAAAACAAAGATCTCTCGATTTTGGACGTACGGTCTCAGCAGGCTAGAAACATAAAAAAATACAAACTCGAGTACTTCAATTGGTGTGTCATTCATTTTGAAGTACGCTTACCAGTCATCTTATGGAGGCGCCCAGGGTAGCTTGAAAAGACACTTGATGTTTGTTTAATCGCGTCCTGTGTAAAAATGAAAATCATAACGGTAAACATAGCGACTTACTTAGAAACGTCAGTTCCCTTCATATAACAAAACAAATATTTCTAGCCACGTATTTGTGGCGTTGACTTTCCGCCGTGTTGGGAAAGAAATGAAATGTACTTTAGTTCAAATGGTTCCTAAATTGTTTCTACAGTCTTCCGTGCCAGTTGAGTAAAGAATAGCAAACTGATAGCGTGACTTATTTCACGTTTCCTGTCATGGGTGTTGTTAAGTATGAATGTTTAATGCTGCGTATATCATGGCAACTATAACAATGAGATATGTTTACTGCAATAAACTAGATCACATAACAGGAAGCTTTTTTGGTTGATATAGTTAAAAATTAATGCTTCAAAACACACTGTGAAAAATATCTCTAGGGAAAGCAACCGCAAAGTAGACAAAAATGCGCAATATGAAAATGAACATAATATCAAGCACCATGACGAGCAGGGCCAGGAGCTCTATTTGCCATAGTGAGTGAACAAAGTGAACGTCATTTGGTGAACCTCAAAGTGAAACAAACGACTTTCTTTTCGCCAGTTTAATGATCAGCACCACCTCGGGGGTGTCTTGATTGCATACGACAGTGTTATAAAGGCGTTCAGTTCACCATTAAAGGTTTCAACTGTCTCAATGTTTCACACCTGGATGACACTCAATCGAAACAATCAACAGAAGAACGGCAACAGCTATTCCCTTACAGTGGTATATATGGGGTGTCATGGAACGAGCGTCTCGAGGACAACGAAGCGGCATGCGGTCACGCCAACCGCGCCTCCCTCAGTGGCTGGACACCCACTGTCAACCAACGCCACAGCAGAAGCGGAGACAGTATCACCCACCTACGACACCATCCTACATCACTATCGACTCGGACTGAGTGCTCTCCCAACACCTCACTTCAAAATGACTAAAGCAGAAAGCACTGAATTCTAAACTGCAGAGCAGCACTTTCTGGCGGTGCTCTTTCCCCCTGTAAAGTTTTTCCTCATGGCGTCCGCGCGTCCTGAGGGCTGGCTGCATCGTGATAAGGAATACCAGCGGATTTGCCACTGAGCAAGAAATGGCGCTGTGTTTCCGCGGTGGCGACACCTGGCGGCGATGTTACGCTGGCCATTGAGCATCAGCGCGCTGTCCCTCGTATCTTTGGCGCCGCACGTCGACGGTCGTCTCTTGTGGCAGACGTCCGTGGGGTGGTAGCGTGGCTCGCCCTCATGGATTCACCCTGACCTGCTTACCCTGGGTAAATCGAACGGCTTCGTGTTATCTTGTTTTTGTTAAGTTTATTGTTTCTGTTATATTTCTATTCAATTGTGTTATTTTTATTGTTTTGTATGTTTCATCTGGCGGTCTCGTTATTGAGTATAAAGGTGCCAAGAAATGTCCATGTGTTTCTTTGCACTATGATGTGCGCTGCGTCCCTTTGTTCCACGAACGTGAGAAACCCCACAACGCATACGCACGGTATCCTCCTACCTTGGGTGCACCGGACCATTCACGCACGCAGTGGCCCATGAGCCACATGCTAGACACTCGCACACAACTAATGCTTACGTGTCCATGGCGCCACGAGTTCGGGCCGGTCGCATACAGATAAGAAAACATGTGCGCATTGAAGCTTCTTTTCACAGTTTTTATCCAATAATCAAAACATTAAATGGCTATAATACCAATAACATGGTCGCACAAAGGCAGTCACGTACCGCATCTTCTCTTCTTTTCGAATAATCCACCTCCCTTTAACAGCCGGCCTAAAAACATTGTGTTCATTGAAAGTTTCGTATCCTTAAGCATGCCTCAAATCTAGTGTAGTTCATAAACTTCCCCGTATTGTTATTACCCTGACCTGGTGACCCAGTTAATGTGGACGTGCTTCTAAGAACTGTTTTATTCAAGCACCATTCTACAGGTTTGCCGCGGCTAATGCACAATGAAATCTTGTGCAGGCACGTGAAATGTTTAGTCCAGCCCAAGGCGAAATGTAAAACAAAATAACACTTTCAGTCTACAAAAGCGAGAGCCGCACAGAAAAAAACAGAAAAACACGGAAAGTAAACAGGTCAATGGGCTTGGCCCTGTTTGTCAAGAGGTTCATATAAAATTTACCCTGGGGATGTTCCAGATAATCACAGCAAAGCATTTTTTCGAGCGTTCAAGAGGCGTCCTTATCTCTGCGGCGTAGCAAGTTTGTTTTCAGAGGCAAAGAACGAACTATAGTGCTCCTTCCAGCAGAAATATTTTAATGGCGTGGTGCTTTCTCGATGAGCAAGGTCTCGCATGAAATACGCAATGGAGGCTGACTTTTTTTCATTCGTCCAGATGTGCTGTTTGTCCGTTCGCCGTCCACTGTCTTTGCTACGCCTGTCTGAATGGTACGTCTACATCAACAAAATACCGCCATGACACCTTGATCGCTCCACTGAACCATCAAGCAGGTTACATAATCGCCTCAACTTGACACGCATTTTTGGTAACTCAAACACGTTTACGCATCGGCACTCCAACAGTCCACCCAGATATGGAATGTGGGTGATACCTCCTCTGACAGTAACCCAATACGTTTCGACCCTAAATTCAGATGCCTGCTTTTGCAATAGCACCGCGAGACTCTTGCATTGTTCAAATTTCAAGCATGAAAGCACATAAAATTACTTCAAAAGATTTGTCTTCGTGTTTCCTGCTCCAGTCCAAGCAACCCGAAATAGCCTCGTTTCTTGGCAATTCCCGTAAATTGCCCGAATGATCCCTGGGATATTATTTCTTCAGATAAGGCAGTTAGAGAGTGAGCACGCCTTGGAATGCTCCCCTTTTCCTTTTTGGGGGTGTACTCGGTTTGTTTTGTCCTCTTTTTATTGGCTCGCTGTTTAGAGCATATGCGCGTTCGCTTATATGCCCTAGCGTGTTGAACCGTATAAGAACACAAAATAGGAAATCTCAATAGGCTCGCAAATATTACCGAAAATATTCCTGGGATAAGCATATTTACTACGAAGCTACAGAAAATTCGTAAACAGGTTGGCGCTGTCTCTTGGCTATCGGCATGAATGTACTTAAATTACCTTTAGTGAATGAAATGAATATCTGTGGGTTGAAATACGATCTCCACGTATTAAAATCTTAAGATTCAGTGCAGCTGTCGATAGTGTGTTCGATCATGAAAAAGGAATGATCAGGTAGGAAGCAAACAGAAAGGGAGAAGGCAGGGATGGTAATGTGCAAAATTTTCAGTTGGTTACCACACATTGGAAGCTTAGCATACCGGAGTAGCAAGATCAGAAAGAGACAGAAGAGAGAGAAGAAGAAGAAAAGGGAGAGAGATGGGAGCACTGAATTCAGTGCACCACGGGACTGTACCACAAGTAAGAGGCGTTCGCACGCGTCCGTCGATGTCAAAAAGCACAAGAGTACCTTCACCACCTCGCGGGCTGACGTGAGATGGGGCTGTAGTTGTAGTAGCCCTTCCACGGAAATTGGCAGATCATCCAGTCCAATCACCCAATTTATCATCCAGTCCGATCATCCAGTCCGATCATCCAATCCAGTCCGATCATCCAGGTCGATCATCCAATTTACTGCAAATCAAGGTGTGCCAGAGAAAGGGATCGATGTTTTCTTTCGCGCTTCAAACAACGCAAACCGTAATGTCAGTCATTCCGATTGATGTTGTATATGTCTTCGGGACAGAAACTCCCAAGCAAAAGCAATAGTGAATAAAAGCTTTACGTAAGAAAGTTAAAAAAAGCCGGCGGTAGCAGCTCTTCTTGGAATCATGGCGTATCCCTGCCTGCGGGAATTATAATGGACTGCCTGCAAACGCGTCTAATTCACAGACCGTAATAGTATTACACAAGAAATTACACTCCGAAAAAGAAATGCAGTAATATATTATCTTCTGAGGGTTTGGGTTAGGAATGTTAATTAGCATTAGGGTCATTCCACGCCAAACGTGTCCACCATTTCTGCGACCATCTTAAATGCATTGGAAGACAGGCTGAGTTCATTTATTGCTTTGGAAACTGTCAATTTCAATAATGTTTCGGAGATAAAAATATGTTGCTCATGTGGCAGCATTCTGAATTTCACAGAATGTCGTCTGAGTGATGTTGGTCAGAAAATTTAATATATATATATATATATATATATATATATATATATATATATATATATATATATATATATATATATATATATAAAGAAAATGCATATCCGTAACGTTCGAAGCTCAATAATATCGCTCTAATTTTTCTGCCACTTACACCCCCCCGAAATTTTGTCTCATAGCGCAATATTGTAACCAAAAATGTTAACATAGAATATCGTTGAAAACTTCTGACATCCTAGGGCGCGTATATCACACGGAGCCGAATATACACTTTTCAGGTCATAGAGCAAACAGAGTGCGTTTGAGCACCCTGACTGCGGTGCCGTTAGTTCGTGTAAACTGAATGAAAAAGAGTGAAGTGAACGAAGCCTAACAGGTTCAAGTACTGCGTGAAAGAAAGAAAAAAAAAGTAGGAGATGAATGAAGAGGAAAGGAAAATGTGTGAGGCCGCCGAGAACCCGTAGTGACTGCAGGCAGCCCGGCCTTCTGAACCGGAAGAACAGAAAACCGGCCGACGAGTTAAACGATCCATTTTACTGCATCACACTCGGAGTGGCGTTGAGAAAAATGAGCTGCCTGGGGTCCAGAGTCTTTGAGTGGGCAGCGGGAAGAAAGAACAAGTAAACGGGACAATTTGAAAAGTAGGACGGAAAAAGGCATTGCGTGTTAAGGAAGAATGTGGGACAGTTCATAAATGAATGGCAAGAGGAAGCGTACGTGACTCGGAGGGGAAGAGAGAGAGAGAGAATGAATATAGGAAATGTAGGGAGGAGGGGAAGAAAATAGCGTCTGGAAAAGGGAGATAGAGGAGGTCGCGGATGTAGAACGATGACTTGAAAATTCTTTTATCCAAACCTACACCTGTATTGTCGAAAGAAGTTGAGGTTCTGGTCAAGTAAGTCGCAAGTACTGTGGAAAATATTGGCAGGAAAGCATGTAAGTATAAGACGCCAGGAATAGAGCAAGAAAAACGAAAGAAAATGATGTATCGGACATGTCAGATGAAACGGGAATTGAACGCAGAGAATGTAGGGAACTCAGATGAAAACGAAACAGCTGGCTAGAGCAATTTCGCAGGAAAAATACTATGCCAGCTCTACTAGTGCGAAACCTGAGGAAGGGTGTCACACGGGCGTCCAGCAATTCCCGTTCGTAGAGTTCTCACTGCTCCGTTTATCAAAGCGTCAATGACGCCGAAGTTAGATGTAAGCATGCAGAGCTTTCCGAGCACGAGTGGAATCTTGCTAGGCATATACGCAAACTCGGTGAGGGACATAGGCGCTACTCCTTGTTGCGCTTTATCGACTTTCTGCTTGTTACGGCAGTTAATATACGTGTTCGTGTGCGGTAATTTCTGTCTGGTTGGTTACCCTTCAGATGTATTCACGTAGCGACGCAGCGCCGAAGCAGAGGCGGTGCATGGGGAGGGGTTCGCTCCGCCGCGCGGTGGCGCCCTCTACTGAACCCCGCCACAGTCAGCCTCACGTTTCCGAAACGTTTTATTGATGTTAAATTAATTAATGCGACTACTTCATGGTTATTTCTCTTAATTATATTAGTTTAGACCTCCTTCATTCATTTCAACATGGGTTCGAGCATTCGTCGCGTTGCTATAGTCTGTATTTAGTGCTTTACTGTAAGCGTAATCACGCTACATAAGATGTATAGGCGACAAGCCGGGCCCCTCAAGTGATCCGCACTTGTAAAGAGAAATCATTTATTACCGTTAGACAGCATCCCAATGGAAATTCATAAGAGAAGCCATGTTACAGAGATACAACGGCGAAAATGTACCCGTTCGAGAGAAATTCTTATTTAATGTATACAATACTTTAGAGATATTACTTGGCTATCGCACTGCTTCAAACATATGGTGCCGCTTGGGCGCCTATATTTGATGCATTGGCTTAGAGCTCACCCTAGGGTGCTAGAATGCCTGTTTGTTATTTAGTTGCGAAAATTAAGTTAGGCGTGATGCAATCCACGTATCAACGCACCACTTATAATCACAATTTTGTCGATATATTCTTGTAGAAGCTCATGCACTAAGATCGTTCCCTAAGTTCCCAGCGTAAGGTCTTCATGTAGTTTCACTCCTCGGGATATTTTATTTATTTTTTTTATTTTTCTTTTATGTAACGCAACAATAATAGTCATATATGCTGCCTGCGATTCATTGCCTGCACGACGCACGCCCGGCATACCTCCACGTCACGAACGGCGTGCACGCTATCAGCTTAACATAAGGTAAGTGCTGAGAAAGAGGCAATCGCAGAATTTCCCAGAAAGGAAGCACGAGCAAGCTCAATTACGATTACTGTTTACGCTCAAGAATACTCCAGAAACAGTGCTTTCCTTCTTAGAGTATGTGGTTACATAAAACAAAGGGAATGAAGAGGAGGTAGAGACGATCACGGTAATCAAGTGTGAATACGCTGCAGAGAAGTGCAAGATAAATTATCCGCGTTGTTGTGACGCCTCTCGCCTTATGCTTTCCGGCGGCCTACCAGGAGCTGCTACACTGGGTCACTGCTGACGTCACCAGAGTGGTTAAAGCGACGGTGCCTCTGCCGGAATTTGGGTCAAAATCGTGCCAAAGTAGGGTAACACTTGCTGTGTGCCCGCAATCTGTCGCCGCCACTAGCAATAAGGACCGCGGCTACGACAACAGTCAGACCACCACCTACCGTACCGTACTCCTGCCATTGTGACTGCTTGGGGCGAGACTTCGGTTGTGTAGGCTTTTGAGAGGGGGGCCCGATTGAGAATAAGAATATGCTGCTTAGGGGAACATAGGGCCTGGGGATAAAAGGTAAATGTGTAGGCAGTCGAGAACGCATGGTCATCGGGAAGATATTGCAGGGAAGAAAACGTGACGCTTTTCTATATATATATATATATATATATATATATATATATATATATATATATATATATATATATATATATATATATGCAAATTATGGCGAGCTTACAGAGCTCTTGTGTTGTGCTCAGAAATAATCTCGAACTATTAACAGCACTGTTCGGTATAAGATGTATTTGGTACAATGATATATAGAGGACCTGAATCACGATACGTCACAATAGATAACCCAAGCAATCCCCGGGTTATATGATACGATTCAGAAAAAAGTCTCAACAAGAATTTTTACCGACTACATAATTTTATATCGCAATAGCATTGCGCATCGCTTATAGCTGGAGTCTTCTAAGTTAAAAGGTCACAGTGCGTTGCTTTGTGATCGAAACTTTTTGGCCATATTTCCAGTCTTTAGGTGCGTTAAGAAAGCCCACATGAGAACTGATTGAGGTATTAAAACAGCGACCGCGTGAAAGGAACAACACATGAAATAATATGGAAGTGGAGTACTTACTATCATCTTAAGTAAAAAGTCAATTTCAACACTCCAAATTATGCGCTGGCAATGGGTATGTTCTATTCAATTATAATTATTGTGTGTAATATTTATTCAGCTATATTAGAGTCATTTGCTCAGACCAGATAGAGCATAGTGCGCGAAGGTACTCGGTCGCCATCCACTTTTAACATCACATACCCGCGCAAGTCACGCGTCAGCGCCTTCAGCTCAGCGAATAGCTACATCGTAATCCTCATTGGCCCATTTTATGTCCCCTGCAGGAGAAAATCCAGTGCTAATGATCGCCAATCTACACTGCACTGCGTGAGCTCATACAACTATTAGCCTGAAAGTGTTTTTACGCCGCACCAATCAGGAGGGTGCCTTTATATTCCGTTAACTCAGCGCTATGATCTCTACATTTGAACAATGCCCATTTGTGCCCTTGTTACATCATCATCATCATCATCATCATCATCAGCCTGACTACGCCCACTGCAGGGCAAAGGCCTCTCCCATGTTTCGCCAATCAACCCGGTCCTGTGCTTTCTGCTGCCCCGTTATACCTGCACACTTCTTAATCTCATCTACCCACCTAATTTTCTGTCTCCCCCTCACGCGTTTGCCATCTCTTGGAATCCAGTCAGTTACCCTTAATGACCAGCGATTATCCTGCCGACGTGCTACGTGCCCGGCCCATGCCCAATTCTTCTTCTTGATTTTAACCATGATATCTTTAACCTCCGTTTGTTCCCTGACCCACTCTGCTCTCTTCCTGCCTCTTATGGTTACACCTATCATTTTCCTTTCCATCGCTCCCTCCCGTGTAACATACATCACACTAATACGGAAATAAGAAGTCGGAAATTGGAAGTTGGGTTCGGAAAGGGAGTTTTGACAGATTCCCCTCTGTAGCAGTGCTAAGTAGAAAAGGGTTTACTGTTCGCCCGTCGCGGAACACTCAATGGGCTTTGACCCTGACAGGGCTTTAGAGAGGAAATCGATAGCGACCGGAACACCGCTAGCTCTTCCTGGAAGTAAATTAAGTGTTTCCTCTTTACGTGGCGCTGTAGTAGATACACTGAGCCTGTGGAGAACATTCACTGCTGTGTTTCGTTTTACCACAGCCCTCCTTCAGCGGCTTTCCCCTCATCGATGAAAAAGAAAGTTATAGGTGGATAGCGCCGGAAACTGTTTAACTATTGCTCATTCCGAAAATGGGCTTCAGCCACTGGAACATATGCGAAGCCGTGTGTGATTTTTTTTGCGGGAGACAAAACGAATAGAATGTTCAGTTTATGTACAATTTCACTGTTTAAACCTATTGACTTTTTATTCTTTTTATTTATTTGTTTATTTTTATTTTTTTATTTTTATTATCATTATTCTTTTTTAAACCTGCATTGTACCAGTGAATTTCTTTTTAAACCATCTATTCCTTAATATATTCTGATGGTAAAACAATTTTAGCTCTAAAATAAGGTACCGCCCGTTTCATGGCCGATCCCCCCGCGGTGGGTTGCGCCAGGTAGCTGAGGATCAACCAACCAACCAACTATTGCTCTTTGTGGATGAGTCTGCATCTACATCGTTTGCCTCCAGCAATGTCTCAGTTCTTTTCTAGCCACTCGTTTGAATCAAAGTGTAGTGCCTTCATTATCGCTCTCAACGTTCTGCGCGGTGTAATGCGACCAAGCTTTTGTGCAGTTTGTCACTCGGCGGTGAGTTTAGCGCGGGGTCATTGATCGTCGGTCAAATGCATCCCGGTAGTCCTGGCGAAATTACCCGAGTTCATTCGCTGCTTTCCGAGGCGCAATCATTAGCGCGTTGGCATTGAGAGGCCAATGCACTGACCCGACCGCTGACGCTGCATCGATGCACGATATACCCACAGAGCAGGAAAAAAAAAGAAAGAGATCAACCAAACTTTGCCGGTGTCCATTGCCGCGCCATGTTTCATTGCACATGTAATAATGTCGTTCAGGAGGCTAGCGCATTAGTTTCATAGCTAATGTGTCGCAATTCTAAAACACAGTTTCCTTTGTCTATGGCATCATTGTCTTGTCAGTCCCATTCACGTTTGTAGTTTTCGTGAAACATGTTTTAATGCACTGATAAGTATTTTAGCTCTGTCTTTAAGTGCCTTCAAAGGCTAACGTCAGAGCAAGAGGATGACGCTGCTGATGTGGCTGATATTGTCACGTGGTCGTGACGGTGAAGAATACACAACTCAAGCCAAAAATGATTGAAATGCTTATTCTACTACCTTGTCTTCAGCGAAAGTAATACTCACATTGCAACGATGGCGGCGATCGCAATCGTCGGTCTTCGAGAGACTGATCAGTTGGTAAGGTGCATCGGTTGTTGGTGGCCCCGTTAGTCTCAGAATAATCAATAAGTGCTTTTTTGTAACCTAGTTGGTTCATACTGAAATTTCAAATGCACTACGCATTAGAACCGCCCTATGGTGTAGAAAGCAAAAAGGAACAAATCACGGGAAACAGCGCCGACTGTCAATTGTTTAATTTGTTCCCAAGGTGTCAGGAAGCTTGGATGTACGCCTGCAAAAAAGATATATATGTATCTCTTGGTAATAATATACTTTGTCTCTAGGTACGGGAGTTGTATCTCGCCTGTTTGTTAGCTTCCAGGCATCTTTGCAAAAATAACACAGTTTGTAGTCTTCGCTCTTTCCCTTTATATGTTCCTTTTTCGTTGTCCAACCTTACATGATGGTTCTGTTGTGCAGTGCATAAAAAAATTTACATTGTAGGCTGCGCTTTTGGTTATTGTTTTCGGTTCAAGCTACCACGACGAAAGGGTAACTTTATGCTTTCTCTATCGCTCGTTGTCTGCACTTGAACTATCAATAAATAAGCTAATAAATAAATCAGACCAATGAAAAGCAAATTTAATGAAACCGCCGGAGATGGTGAGCCGCGAGAGCGGGCAAGAATGCAAGCGGGCTTCGCTATGAAATTCATGAATAACAACGTTATTAGGATTCTACGAGAGACAGAACGGA
The DNA here is from genome assembly GCA_030522465.1 of Rhipicephalus appendiculatus. Lineage (NCBI taxonomy): Eukaryota > Metazoa > Arthropoda > Arachnida > Ixodida > Ixodidae > Rhipicephalus > Rhipicephalus appendiculatus. Next base: position 200,177 of record JALIZH010012452.1, read on the forward strand.
TATGAATGTGATAGAGCTGTTTAAGGTATAACGAAAGGGCTTGGCCTATGTTAGTATACAGCTGCCTTTAGCTATGGCAGCGTTATTTTTACACATCTGTACATGACTAAGAACAAAGCCAGTTGTTGTGGTGTAAATTGATCTTGCCGGTAAAGTATTCAGTACTCATGGTTAGCCGCTTTTTGTGCGAAGGCACATGTTCCGACAAGCTGATTATCCGTTTCATCATATATTTACCTAAATGTGCGTTGCTCGGTTCAACATCGTTTAATTTTTATGCGATAGATTTATTTAAAAGCTAAAGGCAAAGGAGCACCTTCAATACGGTATAGTTACTCCTGTAGAATACCTCGCAGGCTCTAGTCCCTGCATTTGGCGAGCTTACCTCTGTTTTCATAATTTTCTTATTTTTTTCTTTATTTAAAGTACTTCTAATGTTTCTTAGTTAAAGCGGCGAATATTTCTTTCAATACTGTAATTATCTTTCGTGTTTTACATCCCAAAACCACGATATGATTATGAGAGATGCCGTACTGGAGGGCTCAGGCAATTTGGACCATCTAGTGTTCTTTCACGTGCACGGACATTGCACAGTAGACGGGCCTCTGCCATTTGGCCTCCACCAAAATATGACCTCCGCGGTTTGGATCGATCCCGCGACCTTAAGGTCAGCAGCCGAGCACCGTAACCAGCGCCGGATGCAATATTTGTTTCAAATAAAATGTTGTGGATTTACTGGGCTCTATTGAAAATGGTTGTATTTTTACTCGAAAACTATTCGAATCGTGCTCGTGTCCTATTCGTATTGGATCCGGTTTTATCGTTATTCTATTGGTCTTTGATTCGGTTCCAAAATTCAGTATTTGTGCACCCCTTCAATACGCCCCTTCAGTGGAACTAGCCCAAACCCCCATATTTCGTACTACCATAACAGCAAGCCCTCTAAAGCGGTTCTTTTCTTTTTGCGATAACCATGTGCGGAAGATTGGCTTCGTCAGATACAAATCTAGTTATTTTATTATTCAGAATAAACAACCCTTACCTTCTCTTCTCATGCCATCATGAAGGAGATATCCAGCCAAACAAGGAAATAATGAATTCGAGCTAGTTCTATATCAGCTCACGTCTCAGACCAGCTACTCGATAATACCAGTTCACTGGCCAGCTCTCTCGCAGCAAACAGCATATCAGATGGCATAGGTGCAGGTCCTTGATTCTTTACATCCTTCGTAGTGGGTGCGTTAGTCACTGAACTAACAGGGGCGTTCCCATTTTGTGTAGCTTGCAGTATTCCAACCCAATAGAATGTTCGTTGAACACAGCGGCACACAACAGTTGCGCGGCATCTTGCCTGACCCATAAAATATCACAGATTTACAAACTCTCTTGAGTGACACTCGGCGCTAACGATACATGTGAAGAAAAAGAACCTCCGACTGTAACTACCTGCACTTTTTTGAACAGTCGCTCCTTCCTGCGGGAGCGTCGCTTGGAGCGTTCCCCTACTACAAGCGCCCTCCGAGCGAAATGCGGTGACATCTGTCTACTCCGCTTGTACGCTCTCGCGCGTTGTCTGCGCCGCGACACAGCAGGCCACGCCGTGCGTTTTCATCGAGCGGCCGTGTTAACCGTCTGTGATGTCATAAATTGTTCTAAACACAACCTTCGCTGAATGAAGTTCTAGCAGCATCGCCGATGATCAAAAGGGAAACAGCGGCTGTTCCAAAAAATGAGGTGGGTAGGCGAGACTGGCGGTCACAAGCGGCACGTGCCGAATGGTTTCGGCACGTTCCCACAAAACAAAGAAACAGGAAAAAAAAATCACGCCATATCCACGAAGCGAATGATGATGAGTGGGTAGGTAGGTAGGTAGAAAACATTTATTAAGCTATATACGGAGGGAGGTGTGGACGGGGCGAGCCGGATGGGCCCGCCCTTCACAAACACTAGGAGGGATCCCTAGTCCGGTATCCCTGTAGCTGCCGCGGCGGCCCGGGCTCTAGCCACCAATGCCTGTTGGGCTTGGAGGTCGGAGCAGCCGAGCAGGACAGCGTCCCAGTCCTCCCGGGTGGGGTGGGGGGTGGGGTGGGTAGGTAGGATTGGAGGGGGCATGCCCACACCATGTGATAGGTGTCACAAGACTCCTCCGCACAGTGCGGGCACGCGCCCGAGAAGGCCGAATTGAAATGTTTTAATACTGCCGGGCACAGCACAGTATTGGTGGGCGAAGCTCGATCATTTTCATCCATGACAGAAAGGGAATGTGTGGTCTGGAACACGCTGATACTTCATGGTCATCAGCATCATCGTCATCGTTATCACGTGTAGCGGGTACATTCCACTATACTGGAACGCGCTTATACTTCATCGTTATCACGTGTAGTGGGTACATTCCACTATACGTGGCTATCTACCTACCTACCTACTACTACTACGACAACTACAGAGGAGGGACAGACCCACACCCTTAGGAGCTTCGCCCCTAAAAAAAAAAAAAAAACGAAAGCCAGGGATATGAAGCATGTACTAAAAACCGGCTTCATACCCAGGATAGGGGTGGGAAAGAAGTGGCCAGAAAGAGGACAGAAAGACAGAACAAAGACCATAAAATTGAACAGATCCACAGACAGATGGGGCATTCGAATCCGAGCCGTTCTGATGCAACTATTTAATAGGAGCTACAGCTGTAAATAGTCCCCAGCTTTTCCTTTATTCGCTATGGGTGAAAGTAGAACAGTTTTTACGCATTATACGTGACCTTACCTCTGCACAAGAGTGAGAAAATGAGGGTCTCTGTCTCATGAATACTAAAATGGTGAGGCTGTTGATCCTCAAAGCAGACGTTAATTGGACGCGAGAAAAGGGTGTCACGGCCCTTGTGTCCTGGTTCCCTGTGAGGGAACCTTTATTGCGAACATTCTTGCTGCACACGGGATACGAAACGGCGCTCCTCGCTCCCCGTGTACGCAGACAGATAACCCTGACCGGAAAACCATGCCGTCCTATTTTTTTTCGTTTCTTTACTGCTTGGTCTTCGCGACCACATTCACTCGTTCCACGACGGAACCTTCCGCTTCCCAAATCAGTCTTTGCAGTCTTGTGGCAAACACAGAGGTACACAAATTGTTTCTGGCCTATTAGGAACGAGTTCAAGGCCGTGTTATGTATAGAGGTTCTATTTCGGTATCAATTACGAATTCCAGCGCGACGAATAGCGCAGGTATGGGAAATCCGACCCTTGTGCAGCCATCAAGGACACCAGTCGGCAGCAGCTGACTCTCCTATTATACCGGTTCTCCGAACAACAAAGCTCTCACATTTATATTTTATTTCCGGGAGCGTATAGTTGTTTAAGATCGCAGTGCACGTGCTCTGTTTGTCTAGGTTCTTGGCCTTATATTTTATTTTGGTTTAGCTTTAGCTTTTGTTTGTGTGTCTACGTCGAAGGTCCGAGCGTAGAAGCCCAAATAAGCGACAACTGCGGTGCAGCAGGAACGTAACTCGAAAAGATATGGAGCTCGCATGACCTCTTTAATCTTTTGAGCTTGCCCAGCTGCGATGCCTGAAGCGCTTCTATCTACTTCGTCTGAAATTTATCAGAACAATTTTCTTTGCATTGAAGTTACGCATTATGTTTCTTCAGCGCGGACGGACGAAAACCGGCACATTCAGCATGGTATGGACGATGGCTTTTCAGCGCCGGCTTTTTTCGGTATGCGGAAGCAGCATATTTATGTTGATAACATGGCGTTTCTGGCGTGTTGAAGTGTTACCGCTATCTGAATAGCTGTAAGCAGCTGTTCTGCACACCAACTCATGCTGAGTGAAAGCCTTTTATCAAATCACTGAGGTAGATTTGTAGCGAGTTACTGTAAGACATAATTGCAGCTAATTGTACTGAAGAAGAAACAGAAACGCGAGCACAGAACCATGACATCGATTCCCAAGGTATGTGGGATATGCCGAACTTATTTAAATGTCTTATCATTCAATTACATATAAAATACAGTTGATTCTTCGACAACGGGAGCAATGAGTCAGTGGCCTTTTGGTGGTCCATGTTTTCGGTGTTCAAATACTTCTAGTAGTACAACTACTATTGCGTACAAAAATTTATAATTGCTGACAGAACTGTCCGTTTCGAAGAACGCTGTAAGAGCACATGTTTGTTTACCTGTAGCGGCCATGCGAGAGCTGAGTGAATTTAACGTATTTACTCATTGGTATTGCAACCATGATTGTAATGCGAGGGGTGACATTTCATTGCGTCCGGGAAAAAATTTATTTCGGTTGGCGATTGTAACTCGAGGGTCAACTTTAGGTAGCAAAATCTGGAAAAAAAGCTCGCGTTACATTCGCGTAAATACGGTACTATCGAGACGACATGATCCGATGCGATGACGCCCACGTTTTTCAGAGTACCGCTATGAATATACTGCTCCCGAACTGAACTAGACCTAATTAGGAAAGCTATCTCGGAAATTCTGGAGCGTCAGACAACAGCGCCGTAGTGCGTTCGAGTTCACTGTTGTGTGAGATTTCTGTTATTTCCAGTGACCGATAATGATGAAGACGGGCCATACTGGTATGTTGAAGCACTCCCTGTCGTGACATTAAGGCTATCATTTGCTCTTTGTCTGCGAGTCTGTTTACTAGTGCGCACAATTCTTTTCGTGGGACCCTAAGCACGAGTACGTGACTCTTCAGTTGTCTGTAAAAGTGTACTCAATCACAAATAATCTCTTTAAAAACTCTAAGAGAAATGTTCTTTTAGTCGCCGCTCTTGTGTGGGCTTTTCCTTATGACTGTCATGAAGAACTGTGTAGGGACCCATTTCACAAACACAAGCGCAGGGCATTGACGTCCATTAAAAGGTTCACTAAGGCCCTCAGCCCCGGCAAGCATACAATGAAGAAACAGCTCACGCACGAACGCACTTTCCAAAAGAATTTGCTGAGCACGGTTCAGCTTCAACGTTAACCCATAACTTCAACCATTCCTTTAGAAAGAGATCACATCGTGTTGACGTTGAGGCACACGTGGCGTCCGTGTCGATCTTCGTGGAAAGTGGAGCGCTCTTGAAGAGGTCACGTATCCAGACTGTCCATTGTTCTACACGGTTCTGGCGTGTATTCTCGTTTATTTGCGAACCCCCCTAGGGTATCGAATGTCTCACTTTCGCTCTAGAGTTTTAAACATTTCTTTTCCTTATTGTATATTAATATTTTATGAACCCGTATCGGTAGCCACGTACTAACGTTGTGGACTCTAACAAAACAAACATCGTTCGATTTTCCCACGTGCGGTATGGCGCGGCAAAATCATACAAAAGACTGCAAAATTTCCAGTGCTTCTATGGCTGGCTCATTATTTTTTGTAGCACGCTGCCTAGGCTCCCTATGGGGGCCCCCAGAGTTTGTTCGAAAGACATGAAACTGTTTAATCACGTCATTGGAAGCAAACTATCTCGTGAAAGTAAAAATGTGAGTAACAACAAACATCGCGACTTCCTTGGGAGGAACACTTTACTGTCCAAGTAAACAGATGTTGCTAACCGCATGTTTGTGGTGTTGACTTTTCGCCCTCTTGCGAACAAAGGAAATGTATTTTGTTCCAATCGTTCCTGAAACTGTTTGGACAGTCGTCCGTGCCACTTAAGGAAACCACAACATATTGATAGCGCCAGTACTTTTATGTATTCCTTCAGGGTTGTTGTGAAGTATCAGTGATTAATGCTGCTTAATAACAACGCAATATTATTACTGCGACACCCTGGACCACCCAAAGAGACTTTTTTGTTGCTGTAGTTAAACAGGATGTCTTAACGTATCTATAGGAAGAATAATAATGAGTGAGGCCAGCAGGCTGAGGAAGAGTGTTCCACACTTGCCACCATTGCTGCGATGGACTGCGAGGTTTGTTGCAGAGATATCCCCAATGAAGTTGACTGACAGATACGCATTGCAGAATTTCACAGTTTACATTCGCAGTTGTACAGACAGGAACACTACCCGTCCCGCTACCCAGACGAACTGTGCAAGTCTTCATTGCCTTACGCGCGTCACGCATTGAATTCCAGGCCATCACCATGGGTCGACCGCGGGTGTAGCGCACGGCAGAGGAGGCTACGTACACGAACGTAAGCGTGAGCGCGATCGTACCCATAGATAGATCACGCTAGATCACTATTCATACTAGATCATTTTAGATCCCTGCCCGATCAAACTGAAGACGCCGTGCAGACCTACGACGTTACACCGGTGATTCATTGATCTCACGTTTGTAGTCGGACTGTAGACTATTAACTGTTGGGGTTTTACGTCCCAAAATCGCGATATGATTATGACGGACGCCGTACACTGGAGGGCTCAGAAAATTTTGATCATCTGGTGTTGGCATAGGGGCTCCTAAATCTAAGTACACGAGTCTGCAACCAGGCTGTGTCACTTTACGACAGCACAGCCTCTGGCGTTCTACCACAGCAGTCACATATCAATACTCTTCAAGTGTAGAATCGTCCGTACAATTGTGAGTGTGTGTGTGTTCAGACAACGACTGCATGACCTTCAATAAAGGCTGCGCTATATAAAAAAATGTGTCTTCAGTCAGCTTCAACATTGAAGAAATGTAATCCTAAAGAAGAAATCAAATCACATCTGCATCAAATCGTGTCGCTCACTATTTCTTGTATTCGTGGCGTGATCGTTGGCTTTTATGTTTGACTTTGATTCAATTTGCAGGGAAAAAACCTTCGTGGTCAATCATCTTTAAAAAAATTGGTTTGATTTTGCTTACCTTGTGGCACGTGTCGGTACGATTAAAGGAAACTGTATGGTTTGGGGCTCTTGTCGCAAGGAGAATTTCATCAGGTGTGAAAGACTTTCAGCTGTAATTTGAGTTTATAAAGGCGAAAGCTTCTGTACGAAATGTGCATGACAAACGTGCCGAAACAACTAACCTTGAGATCCTCGCGCGTACTACGCATGGGTACCATCAATCGACAAAGAAACCTGTGCCTATATAAATGTTTCTAAGCTTTCATAAATATCAAGTTTTAGATGCGAAACAGCTTATGGCCGAGTTTCATCCGGTGGTGGTGGTGGTAGTGGTGGTGGTGTGCGGCATGACACTTACTGCGCATGCGCAAACCCTCTCCACATACATTCTCTCCTACACTCCTCCCTCTTCTCCTCTAGGGATCCCTCCCCGCGGCGTCCACGCTGAGGCAGGCAGCGTCTGCTAGCGAGTTTCTTGATTGAAAAAACCGACTGCTCTCGCTGCACAAACGTTCACTGGCCACCCCGTATATAAGGCACTGGATCTTGACCTGCAAGGTAGTGCCAGTGGGAGATTTCTCCTCTGCGTTGTTGAACAATTAAAATCCGCAGCGTGCGCGTTAACTAAAAGCGGACTGCGGGTCTCTGTGTCCAGTCGGACTCTTCTGTCTCTCATTGCCCATTAGCAGCGATTGGCATGTTCCAGTAGGAAACACCGGTCCATCATTGCGTGCTTTGCGCCTCCCCAGGTTTCTGTCCTGCGCAACGCTGCGATGAGCGCCAGCGTCAACGCCAGTGTAAGCGTTAGCGCCCGCTGCTTTGCATCTACATATGGTTCCCTTTAGCGGGAGATGGTGTAATTTTTTCGTGCACGTTGAACTGCGACATCACCACTTGAGGGTTGTCATTGCATTGCAGTAGTAAAGAAAACTGCGATAGTTTTTACGAGCGCATGGTGGAAAATAGTACAATTAACACACAGGGACACAAGCGAGGGAGTCACCTGTGTCGTAGCACTCGCATGTGTCCCTGTGTGTTATTTGCAGTATTCCACAATGTGTTAATGGATACTATTTCGGCTAAAGGAATATCCTCCTGAGACCCAGATTAAATTCGAAGTCATGGATTTTTTTTTTTAAACTTCCAGAAATGCTTCTTCCGAGTGCAAAGGTGAAAAGTGTCACGTAGTTTTTTTTGTATCTTATGTTACTTGGCCACAGCACGTTGTCCAATATATTGAACATTGGGACTCTAGGGGGGGGCTGTTTTGGAAACAGAGGATACGAGGTACCCAAATATGTGTTTTTTCATGTTATTTGAGTTCTTAGAAACATAAATTAATACTCAAGTACACGCTAACACATTCAAGATTTTGTATGAAAACCGACCCACTTCCTAGGCGACAGCCGTAAAAGTCGCTCGTGCTCGATCGCGCCATTTCCAACGCTCCTGCAACGGCGAGAAACGCTGCGACTAGGACCATATTCGCTAAATTGCAGTACGGGTCCCAGTAGAAGCCAGGAATGTGCTTCATAGGAGGAGGCAAGCGCTTTGAAAGGCGTTGCGCGCGTTGTTCCATTGTCCAATATATTGGACAAATTTCCTATTGCTGGGTCTCAGGAAGCTATATCAATTTTATCAGCGAAAACCCGTTTGTAACCACACTAGTTAAAACCTTTCAGGAGAGGGTGACAGTCGATTTGAACCATTCATATTGTAAAGGCCTAATGAAACGTGGGGCAATCAGAAAAAAAAGGAAAACTACCCTGCAAACCTGAGCAAAATTTAGTGCCGGCCTACCTACCTTTGCATAATTGTTTAATTAGGCTACTTTAATTCAATAACCTTTGAACCAGTGAAGCTCCGACAAAAATTCCAAAGAGAAAATTGTAGGTCCGTTTTCAAAACGTCACTTTCTATCTATCAATTATTACTGTTTTTCTGCTTACTACACGAAAGTAGGAGTATTGTCCGAGGGTGCTGTTTTCTGTATTATAAACTCATGAAACCAGAGTCTGTCGGATTCACCAGAGTGTATATATATGTATTCTTCATCAGAAATGGGTGGGCACATATATATCTCTACATGTGCAAACATGGGGCAGATGATAGAAATTATAGGTGCAAAGTCACTGCGAAAATTGCGGGCGACGATGGTGCGGGCTTAACCTGACCGTCGACAGAGAGCCAAACAGCCTCAAAGACTTGGCATAAACGAGGATTTCCTTTTTACAGTATTGTTATTTGTCCACTTCATGAAGTACTTTTTTTCCACTTCAGTGACCTCGTTGTTACCCCTCTTTTACTGTTCTTTAATGTAAAACTGAATTTTCCGAGCAAGGTTCTACAAGCTGTGTGCATACTGTTTTACACTTCAAGGCATCCTTTCTTCGGAGTTGCTTCAAGTCGTGGTGTTTCTTTTTCATCGTACGTTGTTTCGTTGGTGAGATCGTTGCTGCCAGCGGCTGTACACTCCATCATGCAGCTGTTATCCTCCCAAGGAGCGCGTTTTCACGACACCCTGAAGTACCGGTAGAATTTCGCTTTTTCATGGCACTTTCTTGCCGGCTTTGCAGTTTACTATTCTTTTTAATTTAACCTTTGTTGCTGCGCCAACGACCGATCAGGGTGCGACACGCGGCAAACATCTATTGCGATCTGCTCCCCTCCGTAAAAGAACCAGGGTGAAAGTAAAACAAATGGATGCCGACAAGCGACAGTCCCAACTGAGCGAGAAAAAAAATGCATCCGTTGTATGGAACGGAAACCCTAACATTGTGAGTGAAAGAAGATCCCCCAAAGCTGCTCGAATTTCAGTGCTGCATTGTAAAACAAACAAACTTCTGTACGAGAGTGCATGGAACTTTGAGCCCTACTAAGACTCTGGTTGCTCTGCGGCGGAACGAAACTCGTGTTGTCTCGCGAGGCCTAGTTTGTTGAACTGGCGAACTCATCCCTTTTGGGCGGATGGATGGAATGTGGTTCTTAGGGTGTCTACAGGACACAGGAGTGTCACAACATGGCCAACTGTGATAGATGGCTCTACGTGTAATCCGAGGACCCCGTAGTAGATGCCCTACGGCAGTATCGGAAGGCTTTCAGTGTGCGACACAACCACCCACTCGCATTGTTCCAGTGAAAGTGCCGCGTACAAGAAAAGGGCTCGTTTTTCATACTTAGGTACTTCGCCCGCCCTCCTTCAAGCATCCCTAACGGGGGGGTTCGCAGCTGAAGTTACTTGCTTCGGAAAGCTTGAACTTTTTGCACTCAATCTTGGTGCTTCCATGTAAACTGAGAACCTCCATCTCGCAAGAATGAAACAAATTAAAAAACGTGTTTGGATCCACGCTGTGAAAGAGATTGTCTGACAAATGTTTGGTACGACCTGATCCGACTGATCAATGTGAAGTAACCTTGAATCATTCGGCCTCGTATTAGTAAAAATGATTGACAGTTAAATAATTCATTGCACGGCACCGTTGTGCTCACGTGGCTCTTCGGGAGTCCTTCCCATATGCGTGAGCTTTTATAACGGCATCCCAGCCAGTATGAAATTAGTTGCTAGGTGGGTCCATTTTTTTACGTAGGAGGACGTAGTGATGTTCATGGTAAAATCAGCGGAAAAAGACGGTACCACAGGAAGAATAGCGTCACAAGACAAGTGCTGAAGTAACAAAGGTCGTGTCTAATAAAGAGGAGAGCATAAATACAGGTAGTTCCGCTACACGCGCACCCTCATCGTTGCAATCATTTGTGACATTTTGTTTTTTCAAGCAGGCTGATTTGAAAATCGTGAAGACAGATTAACTGGGCGCCAATGCAAATATCATGGCTTTTCTCAATGCGGAGAGCTTCGATGGTTTCACGCTCTCTTTGATCCATGTGCCTGAAGATAGCATGTGTGCTATGAGAGGACACAAGTGAAGGACCTTTAACCTGTAATGTGTTGTGCTCGCGTGGCCTCTCGTTAAGGAAACCGCCAGTTTGTCCTATATATATATATATATATATATATATATATATATATAACGTTAGAGAACAGAGATATGTCGTGGTTCAGATGCCATCCATTTATTCCAATGCACGCGCACTTTTTTTTCGTCGGCTTCTCCTACCATCGCCTTGTTCATACGTTACACTCTTCCCCCTCCCCTCGAGAAAGTCTCACTTCAGAAGGTACAAAATAACGTCGTAGTTTGCTAACATGAACAATGTCCGAGTTTCTACCTAAGGGCAACACGGAGTGGTTGATCTCATAGTTCACTTGTGAGACTTTGCATAGAATCTTGTAGGGACCTTCCATGACGGAACTCAGTTTGCCGTTGTTGGGATGCCATGGTGTCTCGTAAAGGACGGAGTCACCGACTTGGAACTCAATCGGAAGAAATTTCTTGTTATAGATTACTTTGTTCTTATTGTGGTAGGCGATAGAATTATTAACAGCAGCTTTCCGCGCTTCTTCCACCGTTTGTTCTCGCTGTTTCAGTATAGTTGGATAAGATGGAATTCCATACATCAGGAAGGATGGTGCGTAGCCGGTAACTTCTTGAGGCGTTCTGTTGTATTCTTCTATTACCTCCAACAGCAGCTTAGTCCAACACTTCTGTGGCTCGTCATTGATCTTGCACTTAAGCCTGGTTAGGATGGTCTGGTTTGTCCGCTCGTTCATACCATTGCATTGCGGGTGATGAGATGAGGTCAAGAGTTGGTGTATTTGGTTATGTTCTAGAAACTGTTTAAATTTTCCTGCAGTTAATCCTGTTGCATGATCTGAAAGGAACTTCCGTAGTTTTCCGGCAGCGAAAAATGGTTTTTAAGAGTGTAACGTATGAACAAGGCGATGGTAGGAGAAGCCGACGAAGAAGTGCGCGTGCATTGGAATAAATGGATGGCACCTGAACCACGACGTATCTCTGTTCTCTAACGTCACACAAGTCGGCAGGATCGACTTCATTAACCTGCCATGGCTAGGCCAAAGCCGCCGCTCAACATACCGAAGTACAAGGGAACACCAGATGACGTCCCCGTCGACAAGTGGCTACTCCTTTTCGACAAGAAGCCGACCGAGGCATCGTGGACACACCGCGATCGGGTCAGTCACTTCAGCGAATACATCGAAGGGGAAGCGTTCAAGTGGTACCTGACAGAGATACGTCGTGGTTCAGATGCCATCCATTTATTCCAATGCACGCGCACTTCTTCTTTGTAGGCTTCTCCTACTATCACCTTGTTCATACGTTATATATATATATATATATATATATGTCTGTGTGTGTGTGTGTGTGTGTGTGTTTTTCATTCTGACGAAGGCCGTGCCACGGCCGAAACGTTAACCAGTCAAAAATATTCAATTTTCGTAAGTGTGCTCCTTCATTTCTTGACTATATATATATATATATATATATATATATATATATATATATATATATATATATATATATATATATATATATATATGTATATATATATATATATATATATATATTCATCTTGGCACAAGAGGCCCGGGATAATATACACCACAGCCCATACACATGTTGCGACAGGAGTGTGATTCACATGTTGAGAAACGTACTGGTTTCATTTAAAAACGAAGGGAATTTGGCTTGATCATGTTTTAAGTTTATCATTGTGGAAACTTCATTCCTATCAGCTTCTATTCAACGAATTTTTTCACACATTCCTTGCACCTAGGCTTGAGGTGCATTCATAGGAAGACTAAGTAACGCACTCGAAGAACAAAGAACCTATAGCTCCGGTATTATTTCTTCATTTTATAATTTTTGTTGTGTTAACTTCTTTTTTATCGGTCGCGAAGACGCGTGCGGAAATTGAACAACGCTTCTCAAAGGCCCGGGGGTTAGGACGTGGCCACGACCGTGGGCTAAAGTACTGAGTAGCTGATAAAAAAATTGCTCAGTACACAAAAGAAAAAGCAGCTGCTTCTTTGCTTATTTTACCTTAATTCACAAGCAGATAAGAATGCATGTAAGAAGAAAAAGACAGTAAACAAGTAGAAAATATAAAAATACGGACACGTAACCCCCAAAGAGGCAACTCCATTTCTCGCCAAGCCCGAGAATGCGGCACGTGCCCCTCAGCGTAAACACAACACGACAGGTTCTGTCTTTTGAAATGCAATACTGAAGTCTTCTAGCATTACCCTGAAAGTTCGATGGCCGTTCGGAAGTTCTTCCGCAATGTTGGTTGTTTGCTGTATCCATCAATTGTCATTTATACTACATGGCTAGTTGATTGATTGATTGATTGATTGATTGATTGATTGATTGATTGATTGATTGATTGATTGATTGATTGATTGATTGTCCATCCATAGGCCTTAAATGGGGCGCAGTGCCTCTTTGGCATACCCAGCCGGTTCAACTCATCTAAAGAGCCCTCATAAGTGCACATACGCACGGCGCTTGAGTGTGGGTGTCCAAGAAAGGGCTCTCTACACGATCACTTAGATTAATCCTAGGTGGACGCCCACGCTCACATACCCTGGAGTGGCTATTCAAAGGAGTTCTTTTGATGTGTTTTGAAGAAGGCCTCCTTTGTGATCAAGTGCAGTCGTACAGATGACCACAAACTCACGCTCACGATCCACATACCCACAAGCGAAGAGTCTTCCGAACGCCCACTTAGGCACATGCGCACACATTCTGGAAGATTAAGCGCAAGAAATTCACTCGGTTATTGACGAGAGGTGCCCTTTCATTGCTCCGAGTGCGGCTCGTCTTTGTAACTATCCGTTATGAGACACAATGCAATCTCGAACTACAATGAACTTCAGTGCGGTACTGCGCTATTGTCTCCTGACAGGGGAATTCCGCGCTTGGTCTGGTCTCTAACTCTCCTTTCCTATTGGAGAGTTCTCCTCAGTATGGTGGGCCCAAGAAAATGATATCGCCATACCAACGTATAAACCTTTCATCAGGGAATTGCACACCGCCTGTATTATTCAAATTTGAGCATTTACGGTAGCAGCGTTCTCCAAAGAACATTGCTGTTGTTTTGTTAAGTTATTTAATATACCCCTAGGGCACAGACGAGACGTAGACAGAAGTGGGGGGCTGGTGTCAAAAGTTGGTACTGATAATAAAAATTGATTAATGACCCAAAGCACTAACGAGAAAGTGCAAGAAGTTTTAGAGCGGATGGCAAAGACAGAACATGCGGAACTGAATAATTAGTGAAAAGAAAAAAAAAACAGTGCGATGTGGTGAAAGTGTTGCGAAGGTAAATCTGTGAATGCGTAAGAAACAGAGCAAATAGATGGCAAATATAACGAGCATGAAAGGAAGAAAACGGTAAAATCAAAAGCATTAGAAGCTTGACAAGAGTATACGTGATATATCTTGAGTGACATGCCATAGAAATAAAAGAAGCACAACCATAAAAAAAATATACCTTGAAATTTAGGCACAGAAACAGGTACCATACTTACCACTCTCAAATGAATTTGAAATGAAACTCAAAGATGAGATTTGAGAGCTATTGGTGCTAGTTGTGCTCGTAAGTGATGAGGGTAGGTTATTGCAATCTTTGCTATTTTGGGAGAAAAATGAATATAACTATAACGTCTTGTCCACAGAGCTACGGCGGGACTACAAATTGAAAATGTATCGAAAAGAACTCGTCAAAAAGATTTCGAAACAAAAAACAGCATGCGAATATATTACATCTACTACTCTTCAAAACTATTGCGTGCATGACAGACAGCAAAAGGCAAAGCGGACAGTTCTGTTTTCCATGAACCCGTTGGAAGAACTCGTCGTCGGGGGGCGACGGATATTCTTGCTCGATGCACACGAACTTAAGTCCCGTACGTGCACTTTCTGCGAGATGACATAAAATACCGTTCCAGAAATAGGATTTCTAGTTCACACACAACCTTCAACTCCCCCTAGATAGACCACATCATATAGAGCGTTGTGGCTTTATGTTTACACAACGACGGAACAGGAGACTGCGCTGCGGTGATGCGCGCCGTCCTGAGGTGAGCCAGCGCGACTATCGATCGAGCAGTAAATACCAAAACGCCAACGACAGGTTCATCCGGTCAGGGTTGTTTGTCGGCATATAAGGGAACGGTGAACTCAGTCCCCTATACAGCCTATGCGGGACAGATCTGCCAAATGAACGGCAGAGCTCCGTTCGGGTCACGCAGCCAACACACGGCAAAGACCATGACACCTTTTCTTTCGCCCAATCAACGTGAGGATTGAGTGTCAACACCCGCGTCGTGCACTTATTCATGCGCCTACGACCTGCTTTTCTCATATCGTTCCGAGGTAATTTATCAGGCGCAATCAAGTGGGCCGTGTAAAATACTGGTGCCCCACATTCAGAAGCTAAAGAAATAGAAATTGGTGGGAAATTAACAAGACGCAACTTCGTGATCAAACAGCCGAGGGTAACGCTATAATGAAAACATTTTTTTATATTAGTGACTGGACATCTTATTTTTGGGCGAAGACATCTGTGATCTAAGGGACAACTGTCTCTTCATTGTGCGAAGTAATATATCTGCCAACGCTTGTATTGTATGACATACATTAATTAGAATTTTTTTTTCCTTCGTCTGTGGTTTGTTTCTTTTTTTTCCCTGAATGCAGGCGATGTGGCAAAGGAAGAAATAAACTTGTAGAAATATTGTCTCGCGTGACCCACATACGCCAGCAGAGCTCCCGTTTCCAATGACAACAATGACAGGCATTGCTTCTTGTTTTCGTATATGGGAACCTGGCATGCAATCTTCATTTGTCTGGGATCTCTTCATTCGCTATATTTTGGAAGAAGCTCCGAAGGACCAGCGTCGCATGGTGTCGCACATTATAGAAGTTCTGCAAACGTATGTTTCTATTCCCGCTTTGCAGTCCGCTTCTTTTTCTTAGCTTGCTCGAGTATTCCTCACCAATTTATGTCTTTTTCCATTTTCCCCTGTTTGCTGAACAACACTAATATTTACCCGGAGTTGCTGTGGCATGCTGTTGATAGTTCTCTTTTAGGGGCGAAGCACCTTAATACCTGTGTCACACGGGACCTTTTGACAGGCCATACAGTCGATGGACGTCGAAACGCCACAAGTCTATCGCCTCGATGGAGTTATCGCGCTGCTACATGGCTGTTTTCAATGGCCGTTGAGTGGTACAGGTGTTTCTCGCAAAAATTGTGTGGCGCTGCGGATCCTTATTATTGCATTCATTTCACCTAAAGTTAAATCATATATGTTCACTTAGAAACTCAGATATGTCTGTTGATGTTGTTTAAATATTTTTTTTTTGTATATCACTTCATTCAATTTGCTAGTAAATGTGGGACACCACTGCAAAATAAAGAATGTAATCTGTGTGTTACGAATTTTCCGTGATAACCCATGTTCCATTCCCTAATGCTATCAAGTGTTTTTAGGGGTATATGTGAATATTATTAATAATATCTGGAGTTTTACGTCGCAAAACCACAATATGATTATGAGAG
>JALIZH010012453.1:0-81059 GCA_030522465.1 Rhipicephalus appendiculatus
ATTCCAATTTTTTTGTCTATGTTAATAGAAACATTGCGTAGAAAATATATTATTTTTTTATATTCTTCCTCGGTCATTTATCTTCAAAATGTATATTCTGCATTTTCATTGGTTTGCATGTTTTTGCATATATAGTGTTTTTATTGCTCTGTTTATCAGCTGGCAACCAAAAATTACTGACTTTTCAAATTTTTTATACATTTCACAATATTGTTGCTGCTCCATAACTTATATTAATTGGAAAGAGTGTCTCATTACGCATAATTTGGTATGCTGCAATACGTGCTGGACTACTTTCAAATTGGCAAATAGTTTCTTCCCGAGAAAAATGAAAAATAACTATCTTCTCGCGGTAACGAAATAGTTAGAGGGCCCTCCGGCCTCTCCATGTACATACGCCTGTGCAAACGGTGTAGGAACAAATTTTCTTTGAAAAAATATGTTTCATTATAACGTTAAACAACCCCGCATTGTTTCCATGCGCATTGGTGTTTAGCAGTTTATGATTGGTCCAAATTTTATCGGTCATGCACACAGCGCCTGCTCGTAACGCGATGCTACAAATGACCCCAATATGATCCATCACGTAATGACCACTTCTGCATGACTATAAAAAAAAGGAAAATACACTATTTTTAATATGGCATATTTGTGACCATCAGTTCATCGCCAAAAATTTTCGGTGTATCATAAAATTGAGTGCTCGCTACGCGACGTCACAAATCTGTGAAACCTGGCGGCGTTAAAATGACTTGTGCACACTAAACAGTGCACTACTACGATGAACAATATCTAAACACATTTGGAGTAGCCGGACGATGTCTCATTCTGAATGAATTTCAAGAAGGCTGCCCGCCGATCACATTGGCAATGGCTACTTATAGCAGCTGGCGAGACGAATTCATATGAGTTTAATAAATATTTTCAGTTGCAGTATAACACTGTTGAGCTGTTTGAGCGCGTTTTCAAATCTGTGAACACATCCTTGCTGAGAGAGAGGGAGGAAGGCAAACAGACCTGCGCGTGTGTGCTTCTTTGCCGCTTGAGTTGTAATTCGCCCTGTACAAGTCAATTCGAGATGACTCAAGACCAACTAGCCCGGCTGTCAATTCAGTCTCCGTAGTCCAGAAAACCGTGGACCTCGACCATTTCCCTGGTCCAGTAGATCAAGTTGAGGGAGATGCATGGAAGTGGGGCTTCCCGACATACTCGAGTCCACTGCCTTATTCCCTCGCCTTGTTCCAATTCGGCGATATCGCTGCAAGCTACCATATGATAAGCAAGGGGCGAACAGATTATTCGGAAACTGAAGCGGACCTTCTTTAGCTCCCCCAATACTGTCCAATTTAAAAAAACAAAAAAACACAACCTTTTTGCACACTCATAGACTGATAGCAAATTTGATATGGAGCAGCGGTAATGCCATTCCTTTCCGATGAAAGAAAATTAATTTGCTGAAACAAGAGAAGCGTTTGGTCGGTGTTTAAAAAAGTTTACTGGTTCCTGCCCGCATTTGCGTCGACGATTTTGTAAATTTCAAACCAGGCAGAGCAGAATAAAGTCGTGACAGAATGCTCTAACGTTACAGAGCCCCTACTAAGCGATAGCCCTTTCTACAATGCTGCAACGCACAGCGCGCAAGCGTCGCATAAGCGGCCCGCACCGCAGAGCACCCCGCGTTGCGTGGTCGTCATACGCGGAAGGCCCTCTCCACAGCAGAAACGTGACAAATTTCACTATACAAGTAAATGATTGCTGTGTAAAAGTAAGACTTCTCCTCAGTTGATGGTTTCCGAGTGTGCAGCCGTAACTGACCGCAGTCGAGAGTGGGGGCTCCGCCCCCTAACTTTCTCAGGTGGGGGGCTCGCGCCCCCCTTGCCCCCCGGTAGATACGCCTATGGTGTTCACCTACCTGTCGCGGTGCCTTCATTCAAACTTCTCGCTTCTTTCTCACGAGAAGTTGCGGCCTGATCCGTGACAGAGAAGCCTCCTTTACTGTAAGCCCGGCGCGCTGGGATTATACACGGTGCCCCGGCTTTTTTTAGCCAGGGGTTGAAAATGTGCCGAGGCACTCTCTGACGATGCGACCAAATGCATGTTTTCTTAGAGTGTAGGGTGTAAGGGTGTTAGTTACGGCAAAACACCCTTAAGGGTGTAAACTGGTTTACTGTGTACAAACGCATAAAGTGACAGTATACGGTTAGGATTGATGTTTTAAAGCATCCAGAGTGTTTTTAATAATTTGTTCAATTAATAGAAAAAGTCCGCATGGACGCGGCTGAGCGGAGGCTTGTTGTGAGGTGGTGAGGCGCCGCTTTTCGGCAACATGGCGTCGCCCGAGTTGGTCGTGTGTCTGTAAGGCGTCCCACAAACTGTCGCCGGTGAGCCATCCATCGAGCGTGCGCGATTTTCCCAAGCTGGCGAAGCAGATAGCCTTAAACGCTAGGCGCTTCGCGTCGAGTGCGGGGAAAGTGCAAGCGCAGATTCGCTCACCAAGAGGACGGAAAAACCTACCCAGGTGAGCGAGCGATAGATCTATCGGTGGAAAGCGCTGGCGTAGAACGCGGGCAGTGTCCTACCACCGAAAAAGCGTTCTTATTGGAAAGACCGTGATCGGGCGAAGAAGCTGGATGATTTTGACCTGAGCGTCTTCCGATGTGTGGTGTACATCTTTTTGAGAGAGGTGAAATTCCAACTATCGCCAAGGAGGAGGAGGAGGAAAAACCTTTATTGGAACTGGCGATTCCAGAGAGCCCTTATCCCCACCGGGCTGGTCGACATCCCTAATGTCCGGGACGTCATTAGTCGAAGCCGCCTCCCGAGCCCGCTGGACCAGAGTTCTCGCTGTGCTTCTAGTTCTGAGCTATTGAGCAGGGTCACCTCCCAGTCCTGTTTGGTGGGGTTGGGGATTGGGGTTAATTTTGGGTTCAGTTGGCAGGCCCAGACCATATGGTAAGTGTCGGCCACTTCACCACAGTACTGGCACTGCCCACTTATTTTCGGGTCGTAATGTTTCAGTACGGCAGGACAGAGCAGCGTGTTTGTCTGTAGGCGCCGCAGGACGCGCTCCTCCGTTTTCGAGAGTCCCTTCGCTGGTGCGGGATACAAGCGGCGTTGTTCAGTGTAGTAGTCTCTGATTTCTCGGAACCGTGTTAAAGGTGTGGGAGGTTCAGGCCTATCAGGGCAACGGGGGGTCTCCCGGGAAGTAAGCGCGCGGGCCGCTGCATGTGCAGCCTCATTACCCCGCAGACCCTGATGTCCTGGAGTCCATATAAGACGTTTTGGGGTGGGTTCGCGGTCCCTGATACTCAATTTCAATAGTCTATTAGCCAGTGGAGAGATTTCCCCCTGCCAGATAGCTCTCGCAGGCTCTTCGAGTCTGTAACTATTTGTTTTGATTTCTAGGATGGGACACCGCCAATGCGATGGCTACCTCCTCCACCTGATTTCAGTTTGTGGCTTTGAAAGTGAGGCCGTCCACCTGTGTTCCTTGATGTACCACCGCCTCCGTGTAGTAACCCCTGGGCGACGGTCCGGCCACGTCGACGTAATAGACCCCACTACGGAGCCAAGCCGTTTTTCGAGCGCCTCAGCACGCGCTTGCCTTCTACCCTCGTGCGCCTCCCTAGTCATATTACGGGGAAGCGGGCACACCCCAGAGTTTGGTTCTCCAAAGTTCAGTGATACGCTCCCGCGTGTTCAGTTTCGCATTCGTGTCTAATCAATAGGCGGTCCAGTAGGCGCCGACCGGGGGCCGTCTGCTTAAGACGCGTATACTGATTTATGAGATGTGCTCTTATGAGCTCCTGTATAGAGTTGAAGACGCCCAGGGCAGAGAGCTTCTGATTTGATGTGCTGATGGGTAAGTCAAGGGCGCGTTTAATTACTTTTTTTGAGAATCGCATCGACTCTGCTCTATTCGTGTTTAGTCATTCTTAAGTACGGCGTTGAATAGAGAATCCTGCTAGTTACAAAGGCATGGGCGAGCCGAAGCGCGTCCCCTGCCTCGTAGCCCCCCGCGTTTGTTTGAGACTCGGCGGATCATGTGCCCTACCTGTTCCCCAATTTTCCGGAGCTTGTCTAGCGTAGTTCCGTTCTTGGTTCTGTTGTGGATCAGGAGGCCAAGGATTCGAATTTCGGAAACCTCTCGAATGCGTGCTCCTGATACCGTCAAGTTTAGGGTCGTCCTATCTTTTAGGTTTTTCTCTGATGTGCAGGAATTCAGATTTGGATGGGAGCGCACTGCAACCCGCACTGGGCCGCATAGGCGTCCACAATGGAGGCGGCCTGCTGGAGGCGCTCTTCAATTTCTCCTAAACTGCCCCCGATTTGTCCATAACGTTATATCATCGGCGTATATGGCGTGATATATCCCTTCCACCTCTGCCAATGCCCGCGGAAGCTTCATCATGGCGATGTTGAATAGCAGCGGGGAGAGGACAGCTCCTTGCGGGGTGCCCCGCGTCCCCATCTTGAATGGTCCATGTTCCTCGTTATCTATGCGAAGAATCGCCAGTCTGTCTGAGAGAAAGTCTTTAATGTAGGCGAAGGTTTTCCTGCCGTATCGGGTACCACTCAAGTTGTTTAGGATGCTTTCGTGTTTAACGTTGTCGAATGCGCCTTTAAGGTCGAGAGCGAGAATGGCCCTGTCGTTGTGCGTCGAGTGAATGGGTTGGATAATGTCTCGCTTTAGTTGCAGGAGGATATCTTAGGTGTGCAGACAGGTGTGGCCTAAAGCCAAACATGGAATCTGCGAAATATCCCTTGCGCTCGAGGTACGTGGAGAGACGGTCTCTAACCATTGCTTCCATTAATTTGCCGGCACACGAAGTTAATGATATAGGTCTGAGGTTGTCCGTGCTGATTTGCTTGCGGGGTTTGGGGATGAATGTAACTAATGCTGTTTTCCAGTCGGCTGGGAGTAGTTGGCCATCCCAGATCGCGTTAATGTACTCTAATAGATGCCGATAGGAATCGTCCGACAGATTTGCTAAAAGTTTTGCCGTGACGAGATCCCGGCCCGGGGCGGTGCCCCTGCGCATTTTGTTCAGTGCTGCTTTCAGATCGCACAGTTCAAAAGGGGCGTTGAGCTGACGGTTGTCTCTACCCGCGTATTCGTACGCATTCCTGTCCGGGTCCAGGGTGCGACATAGGTATCTATCGCATAAAGCATCAGCCAACTCGGAGTTGGTTCCCTGAAAGCCGTGCAGGGCTCGACGCAGCTGCCTCTGCGCTTCTCCTCTGGTTTGTGCGGGATCGACGAGAGTGCGAAAGAGGCGCCATGCCTTTCTTGTATTCATCTCTCTAGCTGTAACATTACACCGTTCTATCCAATTGGATTCGTTGAGTTGTGCAGCGTATTCTTCCGCTTGCTTACTCAACTCGGCTATTCGAAGTTTAAGCTTGCGGTTGAGTTTGTTTTCTCCGCCATCGCTTAGTTAAGCTTCTGCGGGCGTCCCAAAGGTGGAGCAGGTACTTATCTACAGCGGGAGTGTGTTCTGTAGTCTTTATAGTTTTAAGGCACTTTGAGTTGGCTGCAAATAGCTGTTTCGCCCATTCCGCATATCCTCCCGCCCCTGGTACAGAGGGGATTGCCTGAGAGCGAAAGGCTCTCCAATCTGTGAGCTTAGCTTGGCTCCACGTTCTGCGGCCTATTTTAGCAGATATTGTGATTCTGAGAAGACAGTGGTCACTGCCGAGCGTTTCTTCTAAGTTCTCCCATGTCGCGTAGGAAATGTTTTTAACCAATGTAAGATCCGGGCAGGTATCGCGGTTTACGAAATTCCCAACTCTAGTGGGTTTCATCGGGTCTGTGAGGAGCGATAGACGGAGCGTGGATATAAGTTCTGCCAATTTCCGTCCTTTGGGGGACTTCACGGGTATAACCCCAGTGATAGCTGGGGGGCGTTAAAGTCACCCACGATTACCAGTGGCTGCTTATCTGCTTCTTTAATTGCCCTCAAAAATATTTCGTTGAAGACACAATGCCTAGATTTTGGAGAGCTGTATACATTGAGAATGTACAAGCTAGGATCTCGTCTTCTATTGGGAATGATTTTGACCATCGTGTATTCGTGCCCCTCTGAAGGATCGAGGTCGATCTGACAAGCGGTGTACACATTGTGTACAAGAACACAGGTGGACACACTTCCCTGAAATGAGTTATATCCAGGCAGTTTCGCCTGTAGGCCGGTTTCTTGTAGCGCCAAAACTGCAGGCATTGAAGTTTGGGTCTGCAGGAAGAGATTAAGAGTGGCCCTCTTTTTCCCTATCTTTGAACCCCCCTGCAGTTCCACTGGAAAATCTCGAGTTGCTCTTGTTTGGATCTTTTATGATTATCTTTAGAAATGCCTGCCATCATGAACTTATTATTGAGGAGGTGCCATCGTCGCCCCTGGGGCCAGCGAGGGAGCTTTAATAGGCATGGGGAACTCAGTTTGGGATGTGAGCGCTTGGTCTATATTGCTCTCGGATTCAGAATTTGTCGGATTACGATGAACAATTTTGCGTCGTCGTTGATCCAACGTCCTAATGCTAGTTTTGATTTCTTCCAATTGGGGGGTGAGCCAATTTTGAACGGTTTGTAGTACGCTGGCCGTGAGAATTGGCACAACACCTTGCTTGAGGTCTCGAATCGCCGCCTGGACTGATAGTTTCAGCTGCTGTGGAATAATTTGTTCCACCGTAAGCTTGGTTTGCTCTAGGATCATTTTGTTTTGCTCCTCAAATTTTGTTTCAAGTCTGCTTAGTCGAGCTTCTATGTCGTTTGAAGTGGCTACTACGGTTTTAGAGACACTAGTGTAACTCGATACGTCCGACCGAGTCTCCTGCTCGTCGTCCGAGCAGGACGAGGCGTGCATAGCCTCCGGTTCCGTTGGTGGTGGAGGAGGAGCTGCCTGCGTCGCCTTCAGCGCCCGATTTTCACGTTCTAGAATTTCAATTCGTTTTTGCATGGCTTCCAATTGTTTTAAAATTTCAGGATGGGAGGGGGAGGGGGGAGGCGGTGGTGGCACACTGAGAGGAGACCACTGCCCAATTGCTCACCTGTTTGTGCGAGCTTGACAGTGACGGGAAATCCCCGGCCTGGAAGGTAGGCGGCTTCGACTTCTGTCCGGCTGGTACATTGCTCGGCCTGGGCTTGTTTTGCTTGGGCTGCGCCTTCGCACCAGTCGTGGGAGGTGTTGGGGGCCCTCCTTGCTTGCTTTTTAGTCCGTGTTGCGGCTGTGATGGAGCGGGCTTCCACGCCTTCCTGAATTTTCCCACGCACTGCGCAGAGCCGGTGAAATGGTTTTCGCCGCATATGAGGCACTTGGGTTGACATCCGTGCTCCGCTGGGCCCTCCAGAGTGATTTCCACCTTCGCACCGCAGTGAATGCAACGGCGATTGTCCGGGTTGGGGCACGCATCCGGTCTGTGGCCCACCGTTACACACCGGTAGCACGCCGGAACCGTTTTCTCGTAGTAGCGCACTGGCACGTTTTCAGAGCAGTAGTGAATGAATCTTGGAACGCGATGCCCCTTGTAGGTCACCACTGCAACGTTAGATGTTCCTAGTTTTCGCACGTACAGGATTTCGCCGTCGATCCATTCGAGCTTGCGTCGAAGGGATTCCGAAGTTTCATTGTCTGCGACGGTGACGACGCCCTTGCAGGTTTCTCCGGCTGATTTTAAATGACCT
Source organism: Rhipicephalus appendiculatus (assembly GCA_030522465.1). Taxonomy (NCBI): domain Eukaryota; kingdom Metazoa; phylum Arthropoda; class Arachnida; order Ixodida; family Ixodidae; genus Rhipicephalus; species Rhipicephalus appendiculatus. The sequence goes on from JALIZH010012453.1 coordinate 7,679, forward strand.
TGAAACGGTACCTTGCGGTCCCCGATCGTCAGCGTGACGTCCCCGATGAGCTTCGAGGCCAGGATTTCCGTTTTCACACCCACAACAATGATGTTTTGGTTCCACACCGGCCACACGGAGTTACCAGCGTTCGCGGTACTGCCAGTGAGGCGTTGCACTGCGGTGCCGATCCCGCCTGGGCCGAACGCAGCGTGCAGATCCATAGTTATTCTTGGTTTAAGCACAATCACCAGCTCGTCCGACCGGATCCGAGGTGTGCGTGTTGGCCTCCACGACGCCAGCTGCCTTGGGGACTCGGCGCAAGCTGCGAGTGTCGATCCTGTTTTGCGAGCCGGTGGCTGGGCGGCGGCCGTCGAGCCTCGGGGCTTCATTTTAGCGAGCTTCTCTTGCATTTGGCTCACCATGATCTGTAGATACTCGTCTCCACCTGGTATGCGGTCTTGCCGTGCTTCTGCGGCGTCGATTTCAACCCACTGCATCGTGCTGGGGTCGTAGCCTGTCTTCGTGGACGCTGCCCTGGTCGGCGTTGGGCTCAGCCGGGCTCGGGCGTCGCGTGAAGGTCAACCAACCGTAGATTGCCAAAAAATGGGCCTACCTGGATAAAATAGGTATCCAGAGGTTCCTGACGACTTCGCCGAAACGCTGATACCAGTTTCTGGTGGATATTTATCGAAATTCCGCAACATTCATCGATTTCCGACGGAGCTGACGTGACATGGGTCCGACTGCCGCCGCGACGGAACGCGGCCTCCCTCGCCAAGGTGGTGCAGCGTTTCGAAGAGGACGAGACGCTACCGACCGTCAGTTTCGCAGCTCCCCATAGACGCTTGCTCTCCGAAGCGGACGCGACGGCCGACGCAAGAACTAGCGGCGCTGCAGTTCCATCTTGCACCATGCCTCGCGTGTCGTGAGGCGTGAGCTCACGCGTCGTGAGAAACGTGCAACGCGTCGCAAGCGCCTAGCTCGCGGCGGCAGGTGCGTCGCCTCCGCGATGCATAGGCACCGTCCACTGACCAGAGGGAGCTGCGTTGCTCGCACTGCTAAAGTCCCTAGAGATTCTAGGGACTTTACGCACTGCCCCGTCCCAAGTTCGCTGACAGTGGCCGCTCGGGGCACGCAGAAAACAGACGCGCGCACGCGTCCACCGTGTAGCCCGGCCACAATCCGCCCACTCATGCTGAGAGCGAGAAGCGCGCATCGCGTTCCATTTTGATCGACCCCGTCTCAATGTTGCTTTTTTCATCCGCTAGGCTTTGAATTCTGGCGCTGCAGTCAGATTGGAAAACTCGACTGCACGGTGCCTAATTCCGTTGCCGTAGCCGATCCCGGTTGTCATGGTAGAGCCATGGCAAGTGAAGCAAAATGGAACATAAGCGCCGCAAGTTCACGCGTCGGCCGCGTGTGCTGGCTCGCGAGCGGAGCTGAGCAACTGAATGATTCTAAAAAAAAATCACCGCCCAAGCACTCCGTACAAATGGTTAACCAGCGAAGCTGAAATGTGCGGCCCCGGTGTTTAGCAGTGGGTTCAACCCGACGCTGCACTGAAGCCTTCCACAATTATCGTTGCCAGGGTTGTGGTCGAACCACAGGCGGTCACAGACGTCGCAGCCGAAGCCAAAGTGCCGCTGGAGAAACTCTCGCCTAAAGCGGGCGTTCGCCCCGGCGAACGCGCTCCCGCAATCATCACGTCGACGCTGTTCTGCCCGCAACGCCGCTACGGCGCGCGGTTGCTGCAAGCGTTTGACATCGCGAGCTAACTCGGCGGCGTGATTTGCAGGATCTGCCCGCCACCGGCGCTTGCATTCCCGCTCGCGATTTAGCGCGGCTTGAAGGCTGCCGGATCGTCGGTACGCAGTTGCTGCCGGCACACGGCCCTCGCGGGCCTGTTCTTGTGCCTGGACTGCAGCATCGGCCCGGTGAATGCGAGCTCTCTCACGTTTCCACTGTCGCCGCTCTTCTAAAGTTGTCCGCTGTTCGGCAGTTCGTAGGATCCGTGGCTTACCCATGTGGAAGCTCTCAGTCGAAACTGCTTCGCGCGTGCTCGGCGCCACAACGTCACTCACGGCCCAGCCAATAACGCGCGAGCTTGGGTACGACGCTCAGAACGACATAACTGATAGCACAGCCAATGGAGACCGCTCGTGACACAGATGCCGAGCGGTTTTTTCTTTTCTCCTAGCCATATACACCTTTCGCTGTAAAACGTTGCTACCGACCGTGTCCACAACGACGGTGCCGAGGATGTTGAAGCAGCTTGGCTTCAAGTACAAGGAACGCACGCGGAACGCATTTCTCATAGAAGCGACGCACATTGTGCAATGTCGCCGCCGGTTTCTGCGGAGCTGCGACGCCAGATTCAAGTTGGGATGAGGACGATGAGCTGTGAACCCTTCTAACGGGCTCATGGCAATCATAACGTGGTGCGTACAGGACGGGGTCATTCATTACTGCTGCATTCAGTACTGCTGCAGTGAGCTTCGGATTTATTGATTCAGTCATTCGCTCGTTGACTCGATGATTCACTTAAATTGACTGATTGAATGATTAAAGTAAATATTTTTTCTATACCCATGGCGTAAACTTTCAAAAAAGAGCTCTGATATGACGAAATCTCCTAAAAATAGGTGACACTAAATATTGACAAACCGGGCAAGTTCCTTTCGGACGGAAGTCGGCCCATCCAAAAAATAAACAAAACAGATCAAGATAGTGCCAAGCGCAACCCGCTACAAAATTAAAAAGTTAATTACACAGCAAACGGGTTTGAGCATTTTTTGGGAGTTTTGGGCCCGGCTCTTGCATCCTAAAGGTACTACGCAAAACCTCCTACCAAAGGAGGTTTTAGGGGGGTACGCAGGGCAAGATGGCGGTGCCTGTTGAAGCGACAGTCGTCCACTCCGAATCTTTCTAGCCGTCGGCCTGCATTATTAAACTCATTCACTCCCCAATAATGCTGGTATTTGATTTAGATTGGAGTAATGAGGCTTCGCTAAGCGTATACTGCCGATAAAACAGCTGCGTTTTCGAGATACACAGTCGATTTGCGGTGCAGAAGGCTTAGCAAGGTTTGTTTACAAAGTAAACGGAGTCAAGAGGGAATTTATGAGGTAACTTTGGTGTTTTTGTTTAACTCATTTCGGGGGCTTGAACGGAGTTCATTGGAAGTTTTTGTGCTTCCTTTGAGAGCTTTCAAAACGCCCCTTTATACGCGGCCCGAGAGAGGGCGAGAGAAAAAAAAAGGGTATTTCAGGCACTATACTAGCGTTTTAGAGACATTCCTTGCAACTATTCATAGCTAGGACATATTAGAAATTGATGTATTCATGCACATACATGACATATGCATACAAGCACGCATGACACAGAAATCGAACTCGCGACCACACGCACTGAAAGCAAATATCATATCCATTACACCACAGCGCCACCACTAGCTTGCGTAGTTTTGCACGGGGGGTATATATCTACAAAGCGGCTACTAACCCGTCGGCGACACCCTCAAACTTTTGTTCTCGTAGCATCGGCATGTGTTAGCGCTTTCGCAAGGCCAGTACATAAACTCAGGGGCGTCACGAAGGCCAAGGTAAACACCTTCAGCTTCGAACTATTCGGTTCGTCGTGTCGTGCCGCTAGAAAAAATTGTAAACGTGTGCCCTCTTGAGTACTTCGACACTGTTTCACCCGCCCGAAATTCGTGGATACCAGCGTGACAAAAGGTATCCTCAGATGGCCGAACATATGTGCATTCCATGGGCGTATGATGTGGAGCTATTTTAGTTGTTTCTGCCGCGAGCTGCACGCGTTCCATGGCAGCGGCGTGTTCTGAGCTGTACGAGACCGCCCGTGTTTCCATTGATGGGGTCTGTGCCTCCCGCCGCACAGAAGCCCTCAGAGACGAGGACGAAACACTGAGGAATGCGTAAGCATGCCCCAATGTCAAGTGCAACCACCACAAATTAACGGTGACAGGTCTCCCGTTAAATAAAAAGTTAATGCACATGCACTTCGCCCTTGTGAAAGTCCATGTGTATGTGGCACTCCTATTGCACACATGATGTAGCTAGAATAAAAAAAATGTAGTATTGCCCTCTTCTTCAACGAACCAGCTGTGATAAGAATGATAAGAAAAACAGTGTTCGCAATATTTTATTGGAATCAAAACAGTAGCAGTTCTCGGTGTAAGCATATGTATATTTCCATCTTCTTGCACAGAACCTACACCCAATACAAAACACTAAGAACGTATACAGTACAGCCCAAGCTCTATATACAGGGTGCCCCAGATATCTTTAGCCAGGGTTTAAAAAATACTCCGATGCGCCCGAAGACGATGAGAGCAAATGCATTTTTCTTACCATCGTATGGAGTAAGTCAGACTATTTTTTGTGTTCCGCTTAATTGGTTAATTAGTGAAGATTAATAATTAACTTTGGAAGCACCAAATTAGGTAAATATTTCCTATGGGAAAGCCGTGGATTGGTCTGTCAAACACCCAATTAAATAGTTTCTAACGTTATGTCTATTCATAATTGGTGTTTTTCAGATTACTGCGGATGCCCGCGAAATACAAAAAAAAAAAAAACACGTGACATACGCGCTTGCGCGCCGTGATTCCAGTGCTCTCAAACTTCGCGCGTAGGAACTAACATCGCTCTTAGCCGGTTGTACCGCCGCCTAAAAGACGGCAGGTGGAAGGCGAAGACATTAGTTGGGTGATTTACGCCGGCGATATCGCTTCCCTCGCGGCGATTCATGATTGCGATAAGCACTGCAGACGCAGTGAGTCTCGTTTGCGCTGCCGTAAGGAACGGTTGCGTCATTGCGCGATAGCTGTAAGGAAAATGAATATGCCCGAAGAAAGAAAAAAAAAACTTTTTGAAAACGCTGATAATGGCGGAATAACGGACACCTCGATGGCCATAGACCGTTTTTTTATTGGTGTTATGTTTATTTGGCGACATGCGCTTTCACAAAAAGTACTCGAAGAGGTCACCTTGTGTTGCGATACAACACTGGGACCTTTTGAGCAAGTTCGCTGTCGCTGCCTTGAGTACGACTGGTGAAATGCCACGGCATACTTCAGTTATCCTCTCCTGCAAGTCTTCTGGGGTCGTCGTTTCCGTGTTGTATACGCGATTCTTAATGTAGCCCCCACAAAAAAAAAGTCAAGAGGGTTAAGGTCGGGCGACCTTGCCGGCCACTGTACGGGCCCGTTTCTCCCAATCCACTGCCCTGGAAAGTTCACATCAAGCCATGCGCTTGCTTCGCTAGAGCTGTGGGCTGGCGCCCCGTCATGCTGATACCACATCGCGCCAAGCCGAGCCAGCGGTATGTCGCAGCGGAAGTCTTCAACAGGCCCTTTAAGAATCTCACTTACGTACCTCCGGCGAGTCAGTGTGTTGTTGAAAAATACTGGGCCAATAATTTTGCTGTCATGTATGCCACACCAAATACTAAAAGACCATTGATATTGGTGGCGGGATTTTCCGAGCCAGTATGGATTTCGGTCACTCCAGTAGTGTGCATTGTGGAGATTTACTTGAGAATTTCGAGAAAAGGTGACCTCATCAGTCCAGAGTACCTTGTCTCGAAAGTCACTGTCCTGTTCCACTTGAATCAAAACCAATTCACGAAGTCGAGTCTGTTTTGAAGATCCCTGGGCTCCAGGCATTGATGCAAATGCAGATGATAGGGGTGCAGTCCAGCTACTTGCAAAATCCTCCAGACAGTTGATTTGGACACTCCGGTCTCTGCGTTCACGCTACGTGTGCTAGCGTGTGGTTTCATCGCCATATACGCCAACACATTGGAGCGCAGCTCGTCACTTATGGGTGAAGCTTTTTGCCATTTCCTTAAAGGGGCCCTGCAACACTTTTTGAGCATGCTCAGAAAACGCTGCCGATGGGTAGTCCAGGCTCTCGAGAACACGCGAGCCAAATATTATAGCGCAGCACGCGGCGTGGAATTCACAATAAATTCTCAAAGTCAGCCAGAAATTGCTTTCTCTTCTCTCGACAAATGACGTTGCGTACCCAAAAATCACTCGTCACTGACGAGAGATTTTTTTGTATGAGCCATTGGCTGATTTGAGTATGGCGTGCTCGGTAGTTACAGAGGCCGCCGCGGGAGGCCGCGACTTGTCCACGCGTGCGCGCGCGATCGCAATGAAAATTGGCGTAGTCGAACAAAAAAAAGAAAGAGAAAAAGCGCTCAAGATCACGAGGTGCGCGTGACGTATTTTCTTTCCCCGTGCCATCTCTCCCTGCTTAGCTTCCAGCGCTTTCGACGGGACGAGAGAAGAGAGAATGCAATTGCAGCGTGCGAGAAATTTTTGTAACTCCACTCGTACTGGACGGATTCCAAAAATTTTTGCGGCAATGAATTCGTGAGGCAATAAGCTCCTTTAGTGAATCCATTCCATGGCTACTTGGAAAATTGTTGCAGGGCCCCCTTTAAAAAGCAGCCATTTTGCTTCAATGATTCATAATTATTCAGTATGGTCATCCGGCTAGGTCGCGTGCCAGGGTGCCAGGTGCGAAATATTCTTGCAGCCTGCCGTCTCTGTCCACCTGCAGCGCCTAGGGCAAGAACAATGTCTGCTTTTTCTTCGTGCGAAGAAGGCATCGCAGTCGAAAGAACTTCGCTTCAACACCCGACACACGAGTCTGTCGCTTTCCTGAACTGCTGCGTCTGTCAATCGCTTTATGCAGCACGAGCGATAACGGTTGATGATTTAGATCGCACGACCACCTGCTGCTTCACAGCCCTGTCGCTTCTAAGCGGCGGTACACCCGGCTAAATGCGGTGTTAGTTCGCACGCGGAAAGTTTGAGAGCACTGCAGTCGCTGCGCGCAAGCGCGTATGTCACGTGGTTTTTTTTTGTATTTCGCGGGTATCTGCAGATATCTGGAAAACACTAATTATGAAGAGATAGAAAGGCAGAAACTTTTTAATTGGGTGTTTGACAGACCACTCTACGATTTTTCTATAGAGTTATTTGCCTAACTTCGTTGTTACCGAAGTTAATTAGTTAATGTTGACTAATTAACTAATTAAGCGGAACGCAAAATTTAGTCCGACTCACTCAATACGATAGTAAGAAAACTGCATTTGGTCGCGTGGTCTTAGGGCGCATCGGAGTATTTTTTAAAGCCTGGCTAAAGATATCTGGGGCGCCCTGTATATAATTCACAACAGTAAAGCAACATGAAAGTAGTGTGGCAAATCTCAACATAATGCACACTGACATGTGCACTTCACAGTGCTAGTATGTAAGCACAATCCAGAGAAATGGGATCTACTAGGAACTTGGTGTCAGCCTACACGTGAAGGCAACTAAGTTAGTACAATAAGGCTAGCATTACTTTTAAGAAATATGCAACCATGCAGGGGAGGCATGTTGTAGCTTTTAATTAGATTAGTTTGCCCCATGGCATCAAAACATGTCACACATCATCATACAGTTCTGTTTTCTGCAGAAAAGTCCAAAATATACCTGTGGTGTTGATTGTAGATCCACTTACCACAATTCGTAAAGGCGTTCAGCCATGCCAGCAAAATGACAACATTGCATTCATATATGGCTGCACATAGTTACTCACAAATATCTGAAAACGAATGCAATTTTCTAGAAATATACTTGGGAATTGTCGCCATTATCACACAACTGCAATACACCAATACTTCTGTTATACATAATTACTACAGCTGTGTTTACAATATTCCCATGCCAGCCACTGTCATCTGCAACCTAAAAAGTTCATCTTTAATTCCTCCCTTCATGGCTTGCGCATAATTACCACATTGAAAGTTAATACCACTACCATGGCTGCAAAGTAAACTTGAAACTAGGCAATCACATGCCTAAAGTTAAAAATTTCCTACAAGCAGTGGCTGGTGGCTTGGCATATTGGATCCTAGGGCTTCCTATGCCATGTGGTTGAATACAATTTGACCACGAATCTACAGAGCCTGTAAAGCAGTCAGGAATTGAGTTCATAGTTAGTGTGAAAACAAAACAGCAACACACATAGAATAGAAATGAAGGGAACAGGACAACGCAGTACTAGCAACTGAAATTTAACACGTGTATGGCGTTTTTAATCATGTTCATACTCATTCTGTGAGTGCATGGTTCTTTATGCTTGTATTTTTTCGCACTAAGCGTGTATATCTTTCTGTGGTTTGCATTACACTTCAGGTGCTAGTTAGCGTACAGTGAGGCACAGGGGGAGTGTTCCCACAATACAGTGTCTTGTACACAAACAAGTGGGCGAGCAACTCTTGCAGCTTTGCCAGAAATGTCTTCCTGAAAATAATGGAAAAGAAGTCCATTAAGCTTTCCATATCCAGAAATATAAATGTCTTGGCAAAGACTCCCACTTGACTATACTATTGCAGATCTTTAAACAGAACACGAAACAAATGCAAAAGTGAGATGCTGCTAAGTAGTGTCTTGTGAACTTTTTATTTCAAGTACAGAGGGAAAAAGTACACAACTGTAATGAAATGCGAAACAGCACCACAAGTGTACTTTTGTCCTGTGTAAAGGGGTGCAAATTTTAGTATGATTAACCTTGGAGTTAAACGCATTTCAATGGAGGCATAACTGCTTGACACCCACGTACTTAGCTTTAGGTGCATGTTAAACAGCCCCAGGCGATCTAACTTTCCGAAGCCCTCCACTACGGCGTCTCTCATAATTGTATGGTGGTTTTGGGACGTCACGCACCAACAGTTATTATCACTTACAACACATGGAACACTAGCTTCTTCATCGACCACAGCTGTTCTGTTCAGGACTGAAGATTGGACGACTTGGCATTAATTCATGGCAAATTAAACAGTGTACTTGTAATAACGACAATAGAAGACGTGGACAGAATACCAGCCTGTTTACCTTGTCAGAAATTGTGTCAACAGTCAGAATACCGTGTTTTGATCATAAACACTATGGCAACAAAAAGTAAAACAAAATAACCAGAGGGAAGGAACAAGGTGATTCAACGAGGTTCAACAGATCCAACTGACCTATATCAATGTGATTAAATTAGCCTTGCACAAGTGACACATCTCCTAAATTTGTACACATCTATAAATACACATCTATAAATATGTACGTACATGTAACTTTGGCAAGTTCTAGTGACGATATGTGACTAATGTAGTGACAATACCATAAAATGCATGTGCTTCACCAAATACACTGTAACTAAGCACATGTCTTACACATCATATGACCATCATAATGTGCCATTAACATGACTTATTCTTTCTAACTAAATGTATACAAGCTCATGATGTCAATGCGCCTTGATATGCAATTTAAGTTTTTGTGTAGCAGATGGACAAAGTGCCCAATGGAAAATTGTCGTCAAAAAAGTATGCTTACTTGCTCGTAATCTGCGCATGAGAACAGAATAAATAGGAAACAAATCTGGCCTTAATGCACATTTTACCACATAACAGCGTCATAACAGCTGTCTTTTTTTGTTGTTGCTTAAGTGCATACTCCCTGGAAGCACTGCTTCATTCATCCTTTATCGCAAGCAAGGAAATTATCTCGTACAAACAGTCAGTTTTAAGGCGCACTCGCTTGAATTGGCTGGCCATGCCAAGAGGTCAGCCAATTCGAAACACGTATCACACATCGTTGTTATGTGAGCTTAATGGCCTTTCTTTTTAAATGCGAATGCATTTCTTAGTCGGGTTATGTCAGGCATCCGGCGTTGTCCGGCGTTGTCCGCGGAGGAGGAGGAGGTGTGCGCGCCGGCAGGTGTTATCTCTCCGCTCTCACTCCCTCTCCCATAGCAACAGCTGCGGGCGCGCGCGCTTATCCTCGCCCCTAGCGACCGGAGCAGGTGGTGCGGGCGGAGTAGCGGAGAGTGGTGAGTGGAGAGGAGGAGCGCGCTCTGGTGTGTGAGGGCGCTGGCATCGCGGAAGCTCGGCGGAGCTCCCACTTGTAGTCATATTTGTAGCGCAATAAACCCAGACGAAGACAAAAAATACACAACACATACACAGGACGGGCGCCCAGACGAAGACAAAAAATACAGAACACATACACAGGACGGGCGCTAGTGCCCGTCCTGTGTATGTGTTCTGTATTTTTTGTCTTCGTCTGGGTTTATTGCGCTACAAATATGACTACAAGTGACTCAAACCAACTAGCCCGCATCACCGCATCACCACGTGTGTGGAGAGAGTGTAGGAGAGGGTTGGTGCAGTGCTACGCCACTCCTTCTCTCGCCGTTCGCTCTCTCTCCTCCCTGCGCCCCCACTCTCCCGTCCGCTCGCTCGCACGTATATATAAATGGAGTGAAGCGCGTGCGAAATGCATTCGCATTTTCTCACGATTCCCTTCGGGGAGGTGGGGGGCATTTTTTTCGCTTTTCATTGCACTTTTAACGCGACGCATTGTGCAGAACAGCACCTACTGCTGCCCAAGCGACAAGGACGCGCAAACAGAGGAAAGATAAGTATTACGTACCATTTGTGTTCCTGAATGTGCCGCGAACGCGGCCCGCCCATCAGCTGCTGCTCGCTTGAGTCACCGGGCCATTGCCACACCATTGCACACGCAGTGCATGTTGCACTGTCGTCAAACCACGCATTTCACGTCCAGCGAGGAGAACACAGTAAAGGCTGCTTCACACCGGCGACTAGCACCGGTCGCGCGACCAAGTTAGTCGCTTTGCGACTGGTCGCAAACAGTCGCAAACAGTCGCTTCTGTCGCAAAGCGACTGCTTTTGCTCAGTCGCTCGCTGAGCGACTTTTCAGTCGCGCGACTGCAGTCGCAGGACGGTTGGAACCAATCAATGAAGCCCAGAATTGACGTCAGCATTTGTTTGCAACCGGGCTCGTCGCTGTTTCTTTTCTTTTTTTATTGCGCTCCCTTGGCTCACTGATAACGATATCCGGACGTGACTTTCTGGGTTTGCGACTTCCGGTCGCTCGCATGCAGCCTCTGCCGGTGTGAACATCGGTCGCTTTCAGTCGCTTTTTTGGTCGCCAGTCGCAAATGGTCGCGCGACCGGTGCTAGTCGCCGGTGTGAATCCGCCTTAAGGCTGCCGGCATGAAATGTGCACACATGATCGACGCATAGCAGGGTAGTTGAAAGGCGTCCTTCACAAAACCGACGTTATCCCATGACGGCTTCGCTTCGCTATCACTCACGCACGCAGCTGGGGCCAGCCTGCGGTAGTATCCGCTGTCATTTCGGAACTTCTCGCGTTTCTCGCGGCTCTCTTCTCGCGTTTCTTTCTTTTCACTTTCTTTTTTCCCCCTCCGCGTGCGCATGCGTGCGATGGTTCCTCTCTTATCGCCGCCGTTCGAAGGTCGACGGGCATTTTTTGTCGCTTCGTCTCTTTCAGAGCATCCGCTTGAGGAGAGTCGCGTTTTTTTCCTTCGTTTCTCTTGTTTTTTTTCTTTTTTTTCCTTTTTTTTTGCGCCGGGTTTTTGCAACACCGGATCTTATTCCGTGCGTTGAGGCACGCCGCCTCTGCCCAATGCATCATCCAAAAGGGGATACTGAGTGTGCATGCGGTGCCGATAGGCCACATCGAGGGTGTACAGGCTCCTACCAGGGGCCGGACACTTCTACTAGTTTCGGTATTGGAAATAAGGCTTCCGCCATTGTTTTGGTAGGGATGCAAAAAATCAGCAACTTTTTTGCATGTGTGGCCTTTTCTTTCCAACCTATGCATCAAGAAAGTAAAGTTATGCAATTATGTCTAGAAATAAAATGTGTTCGTGGCTGTTTTTAACACCCTATATATTTATCCAGACGCTGCATTCATTAGCAGAACAGACTGTCGGGCTAGTTGGCAAACCCTGCATTCATTGCGCCGACAGGCGGCGCTTTCGCTCTTATCTCTTCTGCTCCCCATTCCGCTCGTCTGCTCCTGCCGTTTTCTCTGTGCACGTGTGAAATTTTTTACAATGCCTTGAAGGTAAAATTTTCGGTGTTAGCGAGTGCGAACGCGCTCAAAATGTCGATGAAAGCAGGAAAAAGACACAAGGCGTGCTGCGCTGCTTTGTGGTGCAACAACTCGGGAAGAAACAGCGCAGCGAAATTTTTCCGCTTCCAGCGGACGACAGGTAAGCACATGCACTTTTTGCTCGGCACGAAGAAGCAAGCGCTATCCTTATCAAAACAGCTACAGGGCGAACCAAAAAATTTGTGTTGTTGCTTTTACAGTGAACCTCCTTTTTTTTTTTTTTTTTTTTTTTTTTTTTTTTTTTCTTGGCACTGCGCATTTTGAAAGTAATGTTGTTAGCATGTAGAGCTACTTGTGGTCAGTTTCTCGTGAGCCGATTGATGCCAGCTGACGCGTAGACAGAAATTTCGCTTCAATATCGGTTTTGTTAGCGGTAGCTCGTAATATTTTTTTTCTTCAAGAAGAAATCTTGCAAAGTATGTTTGCCGAATGTGCTTCTTCGACGAACTTGTTCGGCTTTAGAGCATTCTGACAGTACCACATTTCAATGTTTAAGAAAGAACCCCCCAATTTATTTACGTAGCAGCGGCTGCTTGCATTCCGTGTTACGAGAAGTTCGTGTTATCTGCGCTAAGGCCGAGCTGCGCTTCGCTTTTGAACCTGTGAAACATGGTTATCGCCCTTTTTCGCACTCTCTATATTTGTGGCGCTTTTACATGTTGTTTATTGATATCCATGCTGTTATTTGTTTCATTTTCTAGGTGTGACGTATGGCGGAATTACACCAAAAGGGCAGACCTCGAGGCACTCACGGGGGAGCAAATGTACAACGGCTGCCGCCTCTGCTCGGACCACTTCGCCGAAAGTGCCTTCGCAAACCCTGCGAAAAGACGGCTCTTGTGGACGGCTGTTGGCAGTGGAAGTGAGATCCCCGATCGACGAAGGTAATAAAAACAATTTAGTAGCGGTTGCGAATATGTGCGCTTTTGTAGTTCGTTTTCGCGCACCTTATCGCCTGATGCATAATTAACGTTCCATATTTACGCATGAGTTCAAGGTGTGTCCTTTACATTGTATTTCATGCTACCACCTTAATGTACAATTGCCTTCCTTCGCTACCTACTTAAACGAGACTGATATCTACCCTATATTCAAGGACCCTCCCTGGCAGAAGCCACGGCTGCTGCGGCTCAAGACCACCCTGGCCAAAAGAGCATCGCCCAGATTGCAGGTATGCACAGGCCGGCTCGTTGATTTTGGGCATTAAGGAAGGGGGCGCATATTCTTGCTTTGGGTAGAACATGTATACAGGGTACGGCGCAAAAGTGAACTGCACAAAGCGCTTTTTTTTTATGTCATCTGCTACGGCTTCGCGTGACGTTTCACCGCGAAATTTGTTCCGCGTGCGCCAGGGAATAGCGTTCTTTTCTTTTTTTTTCCTATTGGAATATCATGCGTGGTGAAGGGTGTTCCAAACTGCTCGTGTAGCTAACGATGTGAATATTTTCCAGCTTCCTGGCGCAGCGAAAGATGAGAATATTTTCTTTTCACAACGACGGAATTCACGCTCGCAAGAAGACCCAGCGCTCTTGGCCTTGCTGTAAACGATACATCGATCACCCGCTGTTGTCGCGTATCGGGCATGATGTTGCACTTGGAAACACGAGGTCGCGGGATTAAATCGCGTTTCGATAAGGGCGAAGTTCGCACACACCTCCGGTGGTCGAAATAGTTCGCAGTCGCTCATTACGGCATGTCTCACGCACGTATCGTGGTCCGTAAAACCGCACAATTCAATACTACAAAGCCAAGTCTTGCGTACGCGCTGCGATGATCTCCATAAGTTTGATTGGCACTGTATAGTAGAAATTTTACAGGAGCACGTGTGCGCGTGCCGGTAAACAGCAGCATTTAAACTGTTTGCACCCTAATTACCTCTCGTGGGCAGTGTACAAAATGGTAAAGCGAAAGTAAATAGAAAAAACCTCTGCAATACTACAATATTCTGAGCCAGCTAATGAGACAACAGCAATGCTGAACATGTTACGTGAATGTACAACAGCAATACAACTCGGAGCAATGCTTCATGTCTCTTAGCGGAATATTTTTAGTAGAAGTCATGCAAAGATATACAATCGCAGCTGACCCGCTTGAGTTAGAAAGCGCCATTTTACGGAAAACGTGCTGAGGCTATTTAAAACATGGCAACTTAAATGCCACTCATTTTTCCCCTTGTTTCCAGAAGGCGGCCCCCACAAGAGCCAGCGCAGTCTCCCCTGAATCACCGTCTCATCTCGGTCATCTCATCTCGCTGTGCCACAAGCAAGTGTACCAGCAAAGTTGAGGGGCTTTCACCGATTTGTTAAGGCGTCTTCGAAAGTGAAATGACAAATTACCTTCAGTTAATTACTAAACTAATACTACAGCTCAGATTTGTCCTATGCTTCCAACGTGACGCACAAAGCTGGGCTTAGGAGCTCTATAAAAGGAAGTATACTCCATATGATTCAGGCATATGAGACGAATGTCTTGAAAACCGGTCAGAATAGACCCGTTCTTAGCTATGTGCCCAGGCTGATTCATTTAATGCAGTCGATCTGAATTACTTTTGTGAACATTTCTCCATGTCCCGAAGGTGCGCGTTCCGTAATACCTTTGTGCATCACTCTGTCCTAGCCCAATTTCGAATGATGATTAACCATCGACACTTGCCTATACTGCATTTACTTCTTCTCGATGGAAAGCTCTGTCTGCAGGATGACATTTGTTGTTTGATGTTGTAGGACTGTGATACCCATGTCTAAACTGTGATAGAAAATATGCGCATTACAAATTGCGAGGAATCAGTGCAATATACTGATGTAGGATTCTGTAATATAATGCCCTGTAAGCATTGCTACAGCTTTGAACGAGGTTTTACGCGTTAGTGGAGTACTGGGCTGCCATGAAGACATCCTGGGTTCGAATATTATTCTCATCGAGTTTTTTTTTTTTATTTATTTTGTTTCTTGCTTATTTCGTGCGAAAGCGGTTACGAACACTGGCGGCGGCGGCGGCGGACAACTACGGCGCGAAAGCGGCCGTTGTGATTTCATAACAGCTTTCGCTGTAAAAACCTTGGGTGGTCTAAATTGCCGGATCCCTCCACTACGGTGTCTCTCGTAATCATATCATGGTATTGGGACGTAAGACCACAACAATTATTGTATTATCTGTGACACAGGCGTCGACGTTTGCCACCGTGTGACGCAGAACGACGGCTGCTGGCCTAATAACGGCGTTCAATTTCAGTCGCACTCGAAGCGTGATGAGAACTTAAAAAAGGTGCGAAGAAAGCGCACGTCTGCATCTCATCTGAGTCGCTCTAGTTGCAGTTGCTTCTTTCAAAAACGAGCACGTGTGCCCAACACAGAATGAGCTTCTTGGACAAGCTGTATAGCGCGATAGATGGGCGAGCACATATCTCTAAGTGCGAGCACGCATGAAATCGGAATGGTTAAGGTTCTCACTTAGAGAAGTGACATTTCACGAGTACTATGCATATGCTTCGTTCAAAACCTTAATGAACTGAAGCAAGCACTTCAACGGGGCACGGCACATCATCTTTACGGCGGCAGTTAAACCTGACCGAAAGATTCTTCACACCTGGCAACGTTAGCAAAATCGGAAAAAGATAAATATATGCATGCCAGTTTTACATGTAAACCAACAATTTCCACCCAAAAAACACAATGATCCAAACGCGTTGCCCTCCTTTCTTCGGAGTTTTATTGGGCATTGTCATGTTGTGCGAAACGTTGCATTCGCAACGGCGAAGTTTCGCAGATTTCACGTCCTGTCTCTAATAATCTGAGCGCACGGAATAAGATTATGGCGCGGGTGCTCTATTGCTGACTACCAGTAACTTTCCCAGCGTGCTGAATCCTATTTCGGTTGTAGAAGAGCCGCTATGGTTTTGGATTGGCGCTTAAAGTGAGAATTGAAAACCACCCTTATGTTACAGGTATAGTTCAATGAACATATTCAACTCATGTATCGCTCGTTCAGCGAAAAGTGTGGCTTCGTGCTGATAAGGAGTTGCACACGTTTTAACAGCGCAATTGTTGGAAGTGTCGGCTGTAATCACGCTCCGGTACTAAGATACACCCATAAATGGCGTAACTGCTTGAGTTGTGGACGAAGCGGTAGCCTCACAATGAAACTGGAAAGCACGGCTCGAGCGAGAATAGTGCCCGAAGTCACTGTAGGAGGAGCTGCCACACGTCCTTTCCCGGGCATCTCTACTCTACAAATAGCGAAATCACAGACACCCACACAAAATAACAGATAATCACTGAATTACAAGGAAAACAGGAGAACCGCAGCTACACTACTCCGGCACATTTCACAATGGCTGCAACTGGCGTATAAGTTTCTTGCTGTGCCTAAATCTGCCTTCTGCCTTGGAAACCTGGTTCACTGTCCGCGAACATAACTTTAACAGTTTTGAACAGGTGTCATTCAATAGGACGAATAGCGGAGTTCCTCCTTCTTGTTTTTCCTCAAAACTTTAGAGTTTTATGCATTCAATCAAGGTGGGCAAGTTGGTAACCCATTTTTTCAAGAAAAAACCACGCTGCGGACGATGGACAGCACAGAAGCGAACAAGGACAAGCACTCACTTGCGACTGAACTTCATTAGAAAAGAAGATTTATATACATATAAGCATAGGAGTGCGACTTAAACGCTCTTCCTAAATCCATTTTCGAGGAGGCTGATTTTGAAAAGACGCTTGCCCATATGCTGTTGCTTTAGCCTTTTTTTTGTTTATTGTGAACAATGCGCCACATGTGCATCTATGTAGCCATGTCTATTTTTAAAGGCTTTATTTATTTGTAAACCCTAATGAAACTTTCAGACGCCTAAAACACCGCAAGAAGAACGAAGCACAGGGAAAGGCGCTCTTTCCCTCTGCTTCGTTCTTCTTGCGGTGTTTTAGGCGTCTGAAAGTTTCCCTCATTATGATGAACCAACTAGCCCAGCAACAAGTACTTCCAATGTATACTAACTATGCTCTGATACACCACTTCCCAGGTTGGGCCAGTCAGGCCCAAGCTAGAGTGGTATATCAGAGAAATAAGCAATGCCATAGAATAAATAAATAAATAAATAAATAAATAAATAAATAAATAAATAAATAAATAAATAAAAGTCAATCTGTCGCCTCAAGGGCATTCTTACATAGGTAAAAGAGAGATTAAAGACGGGGGTATGTATGCTCGTCCCACAGTCACGAAAAAAAATAAACAATACATTGCAAGATCGAAAAGAAAAAAGCATTAGGTCACGAGCGTCCCCCGTAGCTTGCTCGCTTAATTCAGGTCATTCATTGGGAGACAAAGTAATTGGAGGTTTACTGACGGAATCGTCCTTGGCGATGATCGTGGCGTCTGTGATTACCCTTGTTTGATAATTTGCATGTTCACCAAGACCGCCGCCAGGTAAAACAATGGTACACAGCCACATGGATCACAGTGAAGGGCGAGTAAGCCCTCCCTGCTTTTGTGTACCTTAAGATTGCGTCCCTGCACTCCGTAGTATGGAGTCCTCATCAAAAAGGCCTAATTGCTGAACTAGAAAGAATCCAAAGACTCGCAGCGAGATTTATATGTTCTAGGTACAAAAAAAAAAAAACAGACTCAGTTACCGAGATGCTAAGTTTATGTAAATTGGAATTGCTTGAAGTTAGACGACACATGAATAGAATAAAATTTTTGTTTCAAATTATCAAGGGTAACATAAATATTGATAAAAATATATACATAAGAGAACCCGGTAGACTTAGCAAAAGAATAAATCATAGTGCAGCCATTACACCTTATGCCACCCGCTCAAACGTCTTTCGGTATTCGTTTTTTTCCCTTTGTTATTGAAAAATGGAATGGACTACCCTCGCATATTGCTGAGTGCACTGATGTAAGAGCGTTTGAAGATTTGCTCAACAGCTATGTTCTATGAAATTCATTGGACGGCATCTTGATGTTCTGCGTTTCATGTCTTTCCAGTTGTTGATGATTCCGAAATTTTGGATTTCTTTTGTTATAGTTATTGATATATTATGTTACTTAAGTGTGCTTCATATATAGGGTAAGGTGGGGCAAAATGAGACAAAAATTTGAAAATAGTGAATATTTATTTTTTATTTCACTCTTTACCCTTAAACGACAATGCAAAAACTTTCTTTCCTTTGGGTACAAGGTATGTGCTACATAAATATGACCATGTTGCCACTGTTAAAAAGTTTATTTTAAAAAGAAATAAAAAAATGCACCAGATGTCTCATTTTGCCCCAACCTGCGGGGCAAAACGAGACAGTGTGAAAAAAAATTTAACCCTTCAGTTTTTGCAGTAGAAGCACTTGAAAGTAAACTCCGTGGGCCCTCACGCAGCCTTCATGACCCCAGTCCTTACACTCCACGCATTGAATCCAGACAGAATCCGGCGCTGTTTTGCTCGAAAACTCCTTGCAGATCAAACACCACCAGTCTTTCTTTGTGCTATTGTTGTATTTTGTTGAAAGCTTGCACTTCATTGGATTATTCAACGATTGGACGCTAGATATAATCTGACGCATCTTCTTCGCCTCCTTTTGCCGTTTTGGTGCAGAACTGCACGGGCGTTTCGTGGCTTTCAGCTTCGTCAGCCGGGCTTCGTGAGGCGATGAATTTAAAACTATGCTAGATTCGAATTTTCTAGCACAAATTTGGTATTGAAGGAAAACTCGATGGCGATACGTGTTTCTAAACGGCTTGACTTGGAGATTCTTCCAAATTTGCGTTCGCCTCTTGAGAGCATCCTTGGGAACGCGGAAAAATCTCGATGCAGCACGAATGGAGTGGGTGCCCTGAACAGCAGTCAGTGCTTTTTCACGTCGTTTTCCTCCCAGGAAACTTTATATGATATTCTCTTGTGCGTCCAAACCTTCCTAAACAATAAAATATAATATATAATGAGTGTAAGTATATGGTTCACTTAGTGGGACACTCTCTAAGGCAATTAAATGCCTTTTTGTCGCGTTTTGCCCCCGTCACATGCCAAAATTCAAAAAAATTTCCGCTTTGGCCCCGCGCACTAAGTGAACTGAAATTTTGGTAGTATGTAGCTAGTGGTATATAGTAACAATATAAATACTTACGTTGTTGTACTGACGCCAGAGTAGCTTCATGCACGGATCCGAAAATTTGGCCGAGAAGAATTTCGCCCGTTTTTGACGGGTCACGAACACACTGACACCAGCCGCGTAATTTTTCCCATGCGAACGCTGTGAGCAATCATCAACTTTTTACACATAAAAAAGGTGGACAACTACCACCACCTCTCGCTGAAATATAGTAACAAAGAAAAGTGCTTTCTGTATTAGCTATAGAGGTCGGCAAAGCCGAAGTGTCGCGTTTTGCCCCGTGTCTCATTTTGCCCCGCCTTACCCTATATATAGTGTTATTTATGTATTCCCTCTCTGTAATGACCCACAAATGGGGGTAAACAGTATGTTCAAATAAATAAATAAATAAATAAATAAATAAAACTTTCAGCCATCGCCCAGCCTGTCCAAAGCGCTCGTGTTCGCGAAGACGCTACAAACGACTTTGTCTGAATATTTTACAGACGCGTTGTTACGTTTTCATTGGTACTTCCGTAATTCCTGCTTCACTGTGTAAGTCCCAGCCCATAACAAATCCGGTTATGGTGGCGCAGAAGAAAAAAAAGATAAATCTCCGAGCGCTGCCCTACTTCGTATATTCTACGCAAACCACGATGCATCTAGGATACCACTGCATCCTTTGGAGGAAGTCAGACTATATATTGTGTTGTGCCTACTTGCCTATTTAGATAAGATTAATTAAACAAATGTTAAGGCAGCAAAGTTGGGTGAAAAGTTCCAATAAAAAAGTTGCAAATCGGTTTTCAAAACGTCCAACTACAAAGTTTCTAACTTTCCATGTATTAAGTATCAGTGCTTTTCTGCTTCCTGCAGATGCTAACAAGGCAGCTGCTCAAACGGCTGAATTCAGGGGAAGATAATTTCACACATATAAAGTTGTGCTCCTTTTAACCAGTATAATTACCTCAAGTATATTCAGTGTTCGTGTGAAGGTGTTCAAGATCAGCCTCGTTCGCTTGAAAATTGAGTAACTAATTGAGTAACGTATTTATTTATTTATTTATTTATTTATTTATTTATTTTCATGCTCTCAGGGGCCCGAGGGCATTACAGAGAGGAGTGGTTTAAGAACAATACAACTGAAATTCGCTAAGGCACGTTGCCGGGCTAGTTGGTTGGGATTCACGATTCATAAGACGTAGCGCATCATGACAGGGACATGGAAGAAATAAAGTGTGTGTGTGTTGTATTTCTTCTATGTCCCTGTCATGATGCGCTACGTCTTATGAATCATGAACAATACAACAATAACTGCAATTTTGAAGGCGGCAGATTCTTCGATTGCAATCACTGCTTCTATGCGGCACAAAGAAGCATGACAAGTTTTAGTGCGGCATAAGGGAACTTTAACTTTAAAATGGTCGAACCATGGTGATACGTTGTCTGGAAGAAGGAAAGATCATTTTGAAATGTTGGATTCGTGTAAAAGATTTTGTGAACGAGGTTTAAGCGAAAGTACTTACGGCGTGACGTAAGTGTTGGTAGACGAAAAGTAGCTTTCATTGAAGAAACACTGGCGTAGCGGGAGTAATTAGGATAAAACGAGCTGCACGGTTCTGAACGGACTCCAGGGCTGTAGTTAATACGGAGCTAAATGGATCCCAAATAGAACAAGCGCATTCCAATTTGGATCTAACGAGTGTTGTGAATAATTACAGTTTTAAATGTGAAGGAACGGGTGAAAAATTATGGTGCAGAAATACAAGCACCCGATTAGCGTTATTAATTACATGTTCAACGTACATATTCCTAGAGAGGTTGTGGGCTATATGCTCGCCAAGATAACGGTAACTAGTAACGGGTTTAAAGTGGAGTTTTTAAGGGTATAGGAAAAGTTCTCATTAGCTTTATTGTGATGCATTACTCTCTTAACTTTACAGTTACTAATGTTTGGTTTCATGAGCCACTTGTCGCACCAGTTAGAAACAGTGTCAAAGTCGGACTGCAGAGTAGAAACTTCACGGCGCTTATGAATGACACGATACAGCACACAATCATCAGCGAAAAGCCTAATAATAGCGATATCCTGTCCCTAGTGCGTACTTCAAACACTTAGTGCATACTATGTAATGGGTAGCGTGCTTTAAACCAGGAGCAATTTTGCGCGGCAAATGTGGGAAATGTTCTCGAACTTGCTATGCACCCACTAAGTGGTGTTAAGGGAATACGCGCAGTAAGGTGTGTGCCGTTTGTAATGGGTGGCTGGCTTTAAACTATGAAATCGTTTTGATAGTCACATATTCTCTGACGCCCGATGGCAATGTACTCTTGTACCACGCAATATTCCTGGGATATTAAATGTTATATTGCGACGCCTATATAAATGACGCTTGCGTTTGCGAAGCATGAAAGTTATTTTCACCGCATTTCCAAGCAGAGGAAGTTATTTTCACAGTATTCCCAAGCAGAGGCATGGCTGTATTACGCCTTTAAATATAGTGGACCCAACGTTGACATGTTCGAGAAGAGAAAACAGAAAAGAATGACGAACCCGGTCAAACGCCTTCGCTAAGTCTACTTGTAGCATTGCCAGTTGCTCGTGTGAGTGTGAACAATGTTCCAATACTGTGCGAGCGATGTGTATGTTCGTCTGTATTGAGCGACCTTTTAGACCGCAAGTCTGATGGGCACCAATAAGAATCGACATTGCAACGTAAAACTATGCTACAATGATTGTTTGACCCGTTTGATTGTTAATGGTCAGCTGTCAAAACCTGTGTTCCTTAACTCATCTGTGAAACAAGGCTGTCCGTTGTCGCCAATGCTTTTTGCTCTTTACTTGGAGCCACTGTGCTTAAACGTGATTCGATCTACCAACGTCCACGGTTTCAGTGTTTGTGGGAATGAGGTAAAAGTATTGGCGTATGCGGATGACCTAGCGTTCTTTTGCACAGATCTTTCCAGTATAAAAACGGTGGTGTCAACAATCCGGGAATTCGGAACAATTTCAGGGGCACGAATGAACTTTGCAAAAAGTTTGGGACTGTGGTTTGGCCCATGGACCTATAAACCAACCCATTTCGAGGGTATTGAATGGTCTTGTGTGCAACCAAAATACCTAGGCGTTCCTTTAGATGCATACAGATCAAGCGCACATTACTGGAAAGAACGTGTACCCACCCTAAAGCGTTATGCCCAGACGTTCATTCCGCATAACCTCTCTATCTTTGGCAGAGCTAAGGCATGCAATCTGTTTCTGGCAACAAAAATATTCTACGTACTGCAAATAATTTATTGTTCCAGGGTTTACATTCAGAAGTTTCACCGAATATTTGCTACCTTCATTTGGTCATCAACCTATGAACCAATGAGGCGTGACAATGTTTTTAGACCAGTTTGCGCAGGTGGTCTCGGGTTGGTTCACCTCTTTATTAGACAGCTGGTATCACGTTTTTTCTATTTTCGCGACTGTGCCCATCCGTTGCTGCGAACTTTCTTGCAAGTGAATTTAGCCGATGTTTTACCAAATTTAGTGGTATCTACTAATATTGCATCGCCTCCCTATTTGCAAGGTTTCATGCGTGAAGTATACGAATCAGTGCGCTTTCTCACAGCAAGATTCTCCAATGATTATTTGTTCTCTAGCGCGAGAAAAGATCTGTATAACGATCTATTAGATATGTTATTTCCGGCCCCACTGTACCGCTCACTATATGCTGGATTGTCTGGTCATGACGTGCTAGTACGTGTGAAGAAAATGCCTATTTCACCAATAACGAAGACATTTTTTCTACAAAGTGCACACAGAAACACTGCCTGTAAAAACCTGGTTAAGCACGAAAGGTATCTTTGTATCCTCAATTAATTGCCGCCTCTGTGAAGTTCCAGAAACAATAGAACATTGTTTCATTAGTTGTAAGGACGCCATCCTCTTTTGGGACGTCCTGCAGAGGGCTTTTAAAAAGCATCTTGATTTAAATTCTCACACCATACGTTATCTGGTACCACCCAAACCCAATGCTAAACCCAATGCTATGCCAGTCGACATGCTGTTGTTAATGGGCATGCGCAGTTTATGGAAAACTCGCATGTTAGACAGGCATGCGGAATCAATGGTGTCTTCGCGGTCACATTTCGTGCAAATGACTGTACAGCTAAAAGACTTCTATGAAGAACTACAGTTTCGGCCGGACTGGTATCCACAGTTCATAGAATGCACTGCTCAAATACCCTTTTAGAACAAGGTGTTGCGGGAAATTTGTTTTGTAATGCCTATTGTACATTTGTGGAGGAAGCCTTAAGTTTTTTGGACGCTATGTGTATACATGAACCTCATTTGTAATAAATACCATGTAAGAGAAAAAAAAAGAGGCATGGCTGTGTGGTAGAACACCTGCTTGCCACGCAGACGACCCGGGTTCGATCCTCATTCAGACCCGGAAATTTTTATTATTTATTTTATTTGCATCTTTCTCGATTTTTCGGTCACGGACAAGATGATGATTTTTCGCTCACAACCAACGACGCCGACGCCGGAATTTCTGCGAGACGAGCTCTTTAACGCTATCGCGTTAAAAACATTTATTAGGTGGCCAGTTAGTGTAGGTGGGAGGATCCCTTATTCCAGGTCCGGCTTGGAGATCGTAGCCTCCCACGCTTCACTGAGAAGGTTTGGGTCCGCATATGTTGCTGCTGCTGGGTTGCTTCTTTTGCATTGCAGTAGAAGGTGTGCTAGGGTGTCTGCCAAATTACAGTGTGGGCAGATGTAGTCGTATGTCGTTGGTTTTAGGTGGTGCAGTAAAACGCCATGAGTGAATGTGTTGCTTTGAAGCCGCCTGTAGTCCGTGCCTTCGTCTCTAGAGTTTGGGATGTGGGGGAGGGTATAACTTGCGTTCAAGTCGATTCGTGGTAGTTTAGAGGTACCGATTCGGTTTCTGTTGCTAGTGTACTTGTATGGGAGGTTCCTTGAATCTCGTTCGGTGTGGGCTTCGGTGTGTGTTTCTTCATTCCCCTCGAGGCCCTCGTGAATCGGAACCCATACGATGCAGGTGTAGGGGGGAGGAGTGTCGATGCGTTTCAGTATCTTTATCGCTCTCGTGGAGATCCTTCCTGTGAGATAGTTGCGTGCCGCTGTTTGGGAGTCGGTATAGACCACAATGAGATCCTCGCTCATTTGGGTGGCGAGCGCTATAGCAGCCTATTCAGCTGTGTCCGCGCATTTGGCCAGGATAGTCGCCGTCGCTAGTGCCGTCCCCTTGTGGTCTGTGACGCAAATCGCGAAGGCGCTACGTCCCGGATACTTGGCAGCATCCACGTATCACGCCTGCGGGTCATTAACGTGGTTGTTCCTGACAATGTTTACCCTGGCGAGTCGCCTTCCTTGGTGATGTTCAGGATGCATGTTCCGGGAGATTCGCTCAACTTTCAGGCATTCCCGGAGCTGCGACGGTAGCTTGCCCTTACGTTCGTCGTCAGGTTCTAGGATGCTTGCCTATCCTGTGCGTCGGAGGACTGCTTGGCCTGTGGGTGAGAGCTTGAGTCTCTCGGCCTGGCTGATGAGGTGTGCTTCGCCGAGTTCTTTTCATGTGTTGTGTACAGTGCCGTATATCCAGAAGAATCACAAGGGGGGACACACATCTTGCCATGGAGGCCATTTTGTTTTTATAAATAGAGGTTTTATTTATTTATTTATTTATTTATATCAGAATTTAAATCATGATTTGCAATAAATTTTTAAAAACTATCACGGGTTCCAAGCTCACGTAATTGCATTGTTCAATTGAGTCTTCTCGGAAACCGGTCGAGCGGCACTTGCGATTTCAATAGTCTCACACAGCTGAGGGGTACTAAGCACAGGTCTGCACTATACAAATTAAATAGGCAGTAAAAAGACTGAATGCGCATACTTGACTGTCAATCAATTCGAATATATGATGTCCGGAAGATAGATCGCAAGGGGGACACTTGCAAGGGGTGTCCTCCCCAGCCTGAACACAAGGGGGTTTCAGGACCCTCATGACCCCCCCCCCCCGCGATTCACGCCAATGGTTGTGTATAACCATGCGAAGCAATCGGTCAGTTGAGGCATTTGGTGGCAGTCCTAGGGCAAGCTTCGTGGCCTTTCGTATCAGTAAATTTAGTTTTGTTGCTCCGCTGTTATCAGATTGACATAAGGGGTTCCGTATGTTACGCGGCTGTAAAGAAGGGCTTCTACCATTCGCAAGGTGTCATGTTCTTTGAAACCAGTGCGACGGTTGGCCACCCGTCGGACGAGGTGCGTGAGCTGTGCCACTGTGTTCTGCAGCCGAGGTAGGGTAGCAGAGCCGAACCCATCCATATATAAGGAGTGAACTTGCGGTATTTGGATTCCTTGTAGAAAGACTTGTGGGTCTGGTGCATCGTAACATGGTGGTGTGCCTCTGGTGCCTGCCCCGAGGACTAACAGTTCGGATTTTTCCGGAGCACACTGAAGGCCGCATATCTTGAGGTATCGTTCAATGATGTTAACCACCTGAAAAATTGATATTAGCGTCCACGAAGCGGTTGTAATATCAGAGCGTGACAATTGAGAGAGCAGAAACTTACTTTTGACACGGGAAAAAGCTGTCTTCCAGTTACGGAGAGCTACATTCGCCGAAGACGCCCGCCATTACATCCATTCAGCAGGCCTGTTAGCACCATTCCATGAGTCGTTGGCTAACGTCATTGAACTAACTGGAGGAGAGATAGACGCGCTGTCCATTCCTCCAACTGTCCCAAACCTCCCGACTCTCCCCTATAGGCCTAAGCTGTAAATCAGAGAGTTCCAGTCCCTATGGCACAGATCTTCTGCAATTTTTGCATGAAGAATAAATTTTGCATGATGTAACCCTATTGTCACAAACGGTACATTGGCGAAACAGGAGAGCCTGTTGGTCTTAGATTAAACGGGCATCACTAGGACACGGGGATTCTTTTTGCGGAAACTGTGGGACAGCATTTTAATGTAGCAGGTCACAACTTCGAAGATCTCACACTTTACATACTTCAGTCATACTTCCGGTCCCCTAGAGATAGAAAACATATAGAGTGGTCCCTTATCCACAAGTTTAATGCAATCCAGCAAGAAGGCATAAACGTTTCAAAGGGGGGCTCTTGAGCCAATGCGATATGGTACATACACAACGAAAACCCATGAGAGTTATGGTCTTCTTCTAGGAATTTCTAACCTGCTGTTGTTAAGTGGTGTTTCCTTCTGACTACCATAGTTGAGCGAAACAACCACCCCGCTCCCCCTCCCCGCATTTCCATGTTCTTTCTTTTTTACGGACTGATCGCCTTTCCTTTTCACTCGCCCAATTCATCACGACGGCCTCTCCTTCTCCTCCACCCCATCCTCCACCTTCGTAATTGCCCCCTCCTCCTTGTTTGTTAAGGTCGCAGGAGATGATGCGAACCATACGCACACAAGCACTAAGGAAATCAGTTGCAGCCTTGAAGAAGTCAAGTCCGCTTGTCGAAACTTCGGCTCCATCCCACAAACCCTTCTTTTCGAATTGTTATCACAATCTTCCATCTTTCCCCGACCGCGGCCTGCTCTTGGATTCCTATCAATATGAACAATATAAATGTAAACCACTATTTGCAATAATTAAAAACATTTGAATGGTATGTGTTACTTTTCTCGAACATTTTATTGAACGATCCAATGGCTTTCTGCACAATTCACAGTGCGCAGTAAGCAGCGTTTGTAGGCGTCTTTGATAGATGGCTCCACCATATCCACCTGAGTTCGGGATCGTGGCTGATTGCGCGTCTTTTGAATCGCAGTGCGCCTGCGTTTTGTGTTCATTTGACACAGTTGTCACACAAGGAGAACTACGGCGTCTCTCATAATCATTTCGTGGTTTTGGTACACAGAACCCCCGATAATATTAAGGTTTAAATGCTCTGTCGTGGTTCACTGTCAAAAATCTTCACGCTTTAACGTCGTAACCGACCGTAACAGACACAGACTGTAATTTGTTTCCAGACGAATGGCGGAAATGGACATATGGAACACAATTGTGCTGCGTTTTTAAGGAAATGGTGGGAACGTCCGTAAACAAACATTCGATGTTTCCTTTCCGTTGCTGTTCCCGTAAAAGAGCAAAAAATAACGTCCATAGCCGACGTATGTATGGTCACGTGGTGCGCTAACATCCGGGAAGCCACCGGAAGTAGCACCATTTGTTCTGTTAGACTCATCGGATGTGGTGGTGTGCCATCGTGCAGTATCTTGTGGTTCTTGTTCGCGCATAGCAATTCGTTAACTTACATGTGTGACTACATTTGAGCGCGGTGGGATAAAAGATGTCGCCCGTACGTTGTGCCTCTTCTTCGTTGTGCCTCTTCTGTCGATAAAAGATGTCGCCCGTACGGCCATGCCTCTTCTCACAGAAAGCGGCTGTACGCTCTCGAAAATGGATACGTCGAGGCTCAACCATGCCATTGCGGCGGCGGCGACCGCTATTGTTGGCGGTCAGTGATCTTGTCATCACGAATGTTCCAGGCAAGTCCTCGATTTTAGGTGCGAAGCTCCTTAATGTCGAGGCTTGTGCATCACTCCCCCGGTGTCCCCCGGTGTAGCCACGCTAGTGCGATGACGATGACGCAGCCATCACGGTACAGAACATGCAAGGTAACCATTATACGCAATGACGATGACGATGACGCTGATCATGATGAAGAATAAGCGCGTTCCAGACCACACATTCTCTTTCTGCCATGAGTGAAAACGATCGTGAACGCGCTCTCGCCCGCGAAAGTCAAAACGGCAACGCCGACAACAAGCTGCTACCACGGTGTTGAGGACGCGGAAAGCGGCGGCAAGACGGCAAGAACACATTATATATTGTCACGTGGTCGTGACGTTGACCCAAGCAGCAGTCGGTATGTTCAAGATGAAACTGTTTATTAGGCCGAACTTGTGGCCGGTAAACGGAAGGTCAGATTACAGCAATAAGCACTGGCACTGATAGCGGCGAACGGAGCGTCGGCCGTCGATGAACTGAACTTCGCTGGAACGCGCCGGCTTTTATAAATCACGCGTCGAACATTCTAGCCTTATCACTAGTGGTCGCGCAAGCTCTGGAATAATCTTGAGTGTTACCGTCTTGCGTACAATCTTAACAAAACGATCTACTACAACCGAGAAGCTTCTGGAACAATAAGGGGCGGTCTGCGCCGAGTACTGCTGATAGTCTTTGTGGGCGGAAACCGAATACAGTAAAAGAAACGCGCGTGGCAATGCCCCCCTCTGAAAAAGGCATCGGCCCGATGCTTAGAACAGAACACATGGGAAAAATACATGCAACAATAAATAACGACAATAAATCAAGAAATTTGAACAAACAATACGCACAAGCAAGAAAGTCCAATGAAAAAAAAAGTACAGTCCTCAGGTTCACTACCGCGCGTAAAACGGCTTGAGGCGCACGACATGGACGACTTCAGGTCGCGCACGGCGCCGTTGAGAGTTCGAAATGCCGTCGGGGACAACCTCGTAGTCGAGTGTGCCGAGACGTCGAAGCACCCTATACGGTCCGAAGTATCGTCGCAGAAGTTTTTCACTAAGTCCACGTCGTCGTATGGGTGCCAGTGTTGCGGAGTTGCCACTCCGGAATTGGAATGACTCCGGATTCATTCCACATTTTTGCGACCCCGGAATGGAATGGGAATGGAATGGGGGACAACGCTTGGAGGAATGGAATGGGAATGGAATTAAGCGCCTTTTGCACGGAATGGACTGGGAATGGAATTACGTCTTTTTTGCCAAAATAGAGCACCATTTCGTCGACGCGCTGTTTTTCAAACTTGAAACATTAGTAAGTCAGAGCATCGAATTTAACAATGAAGCAGTATTTTTAAAATGGCTTGGCTGATTACAAGCACGGTAGAGAGAGAGAGCGAATTTATTAGAAGGCCGAGAGGTCGGCCTGAGATTGTGCGCTCTGGCCTGCTAATCAGCACAGGGGGAAAAGTGAGAGAGGGAGGAATAGAGAGATAAAGATGATGATGGGTACAGGAAGAGGTGATGCGTATGTACAATTACCACGCAACTCACAGTGGTCTTCTTAAAGTATAGCGTCAAGTCCAGTATTCTTCAGAAAATCTATAAATGCCCTTGTAGCAGTCCTTGATGCTGTCTGGTCGGACAAGCACGGTACGTTTATAAGCAACGCGCCTACTTCAATTCTGTCCTTACATATACTGTGTTGCTCCGAAGTTTGTCTTTTATTCTTCGCGTAACCGCGGTTCTATGCCTTTGGTATCCGTCATGCGGAACTACGGCGGCGGCATACCCCCCTCCCCCCACCCCCTTACGCCTTGTGATTTTTTTCCCTTCGGCGGCGCCCCTAGCCGCCTGCTGTCTCACAACCCTTCACTTCGTTTTTTCCTTCTGTCGCCGTCGGCGGACTCGCACGCATATTCGAAAAAAGCGCTTCTCAAAGTTTTATACCTGACATTGCATACCTGCGCACAGGCGAACACAGCAATCCACAAGGGTTGAAGATTGGGCGAGTTGGTTCGTCGTATTTGAACTGGTATAGCGCATTTTGGTAAAGAAAAAAAAAACGGCCGAGCAGATCGACATAAGAGGACAGAGCGCTCTGTCCTCTTATGTCGATCTGCTCGGCCGTTTTTTTTTCTTTACCAAAATGCGCTATACCAGTTCGAACACAGAAAGTTCTCCTCACCCCATCTATGCTTGCGAGGCGCGCTTGACAAGCGTAAGTGCTGACGAGCAGTGCGGCCCAGTGTTCCGTATTCGATGCAAAGGCACAAGGTGCCCGAGCGGTGCACTGTTCCAACTAATACCAGCAGATATAGAAGATTTTGTTCCCCATAAACAAATCTTAGTTTTCTCCATAATCACCATTGCTCCAGACGCGTGGCAAAACTGCTCAGTCTTCTTGAACACTACTTTTATCTCCATGAAAATACGCTATGTCGTCATTTTAGCATTAACACATTTAAGCTTAAACAATATTAAAACATCGCCCTTCGTTCAAACATGCTAACCATGCAAACACTATAGGTAGCGGGAGAACTGCCCCTATGGGTGGTTGTAATGCACGAGATATGTCACCGAGATACTATCCCTCGACCTTGGTAACGTGTTTTGCGTACTTTTGCAGTTCTTAATGCATCTGATGGCAACAGCTTCATGGGGCATTCAGCCTTAACTCGATAAAACTTACGTTGAGGAATTAAAGGAATGGAATTTTACTGCCCGGCCATTCCCGGAGTGGGAATGGGCCAAGTTTTTTCATTCCGAGGAATTGAAAGGAATGGAATTGCGGCAAGTTCCAATTCCTCGGAATGGAATTGGAATGGAATGGAGGCGCCCATTCCGCAACACTGATGGGTGCCCACACCTAAACGCGGTCGCCGGGCTGGTATTCCACGAAGCGTGGTCGAAGATTGTAGCGGCGGCTGTCAGTCGTCTGCTGATTCTTGATCCGCAGGCGGGCCAGCTGTCGTGCTTCTTCGGCGCGCTGTAGGTAGGCGGTCACGTCGATGTTTTCCTCGTCGGAGACATTGGGCAACATGGCGTCGAGCGTCGTTACCGGGGTCCTTCCGTAGACCAATCCATACGGCGTCATCTGCGTCGTTTCTTGTACAGCCGTGTTGTATGCAAAGGTCACATACGGAAGGATGGCATCCCACGTCTTGTGCTCGACGTCGACGTACATGGCCAGCATATCGGCGATGGTCTTATTTAGACGCTCGGTGAGGCCATTGGTCTGTGGGTGGTAGGCGGTGGTCCAGCGGTGACTTGTTTGGCTGTACCTCAGGATCGCCTGCGTTAGGTCCGCTGTAAAGGCCGTACCTCTGTCCGTAATGAGGACTTCCGGGGCGCCATGACGTAGTACGATGTTCTCGACGAAGAACTTTGCTACCTCGGCGGCACTGCCCTTGGGAAGCGCCCTTGTCTCGGCGTAGCGGGTGAGGTAGTCCGTTGCTACGACGATCCATTTGTTTCCGGAATTTGACGTCGGGAACGGCCCCAGTAAGTCCATGCCGATTTGCTGGAACGGTCGGAGAGGTGGCTCGATGGGTTGCAGAAGTCCGGCTGGCCTAGTGGGTGGTGTCTTCCGTCGTTGACAATCTCGGCAGGTCTTCACGTAGTGGGTGACGTCGGCAGCGAGGCGAGGCCAGTAGTACTTTTGTTGTATCCTCGCGAGCGTACGGGAAAATCCAAGGTGTCCAGCCGTCGGGTCGTCATGCAGAGCGTCCAGAACTTCGGGACGTAACGCTGAAGGTACTACGAGGAGGGAGTCGGCCCAAAGTGGCGAAAAGTTTTTCTTTAGGAGAATGCCGTTCCGCAAGAAAAACGACTGCAGTCCTCGTCTGAATACCTTTGGAGCCATGGTGGCCTTGCCCTCGAAGTATTCTATAAGGCCCTTGAGGTCCGGATCGGCTCGCTGTCGTTCGGCGAAGTCATCGGCGCTTATGGTTCCCAAGAAGGAGTCATCACTAAGGTCGTCCTGTGGCGGCGGGTCGACGGGGGGCGCGAGACAAGCAGTCGGCGTCAGAATGCTTTCGTCCGGACTTGTAAACGACGGTAACGTCGAATTCTTGAAGTCTGAGACTCCATCTTGCGAGACGACCTGAAGGGTCTTTCAAGTTAGCTAGCCAACACAAGGCGTGGTGGTCGCTTACAACTCTGAAGGGCCTACCGTAGAGGTAGGGGGCGAAACTTCGACGTAGCCCAGATGATGGCGAGGCACTCTTTTTCTGTTGTTGAATAGTTGGCCTCTGCCTTGGATAGCGACCTGCTAGCATAACTGATAACCCTTTCCAGTCCGTCCGTCTTCTGCACAAGGACGGCGCCGAGTCCCACGCTGCTTGCGTCGGTGTGCACTTCTGTTTCGCCGTGTTCGTCGAAATGCGCAAGTAACGGAGGCATTTCCAGGCGTCGTTTTAGTTCTTGAAATGCTTCCTCTTGCGGTGTTTCCCACTTGAACTCGACGTCGGTTCTGGTAAGGTTAGTGAGTGGCTCGGCGATGCGGGCAAAATTTTTGACGAACCGCCTGTAATAGGCGCACAGGCCGAGAAATCGACGGACGGCCTTCTTGTCGGCGGGTGGCGGGAATGTAGCGATGGCGGCTGTCTTTTGAGGATCGGGGCGTACTCCGGACTTGCTGATCACGTGACCCAAGAACAAGAGCTCCTCGTATGCGAAGCGGCACTTTTCAGGCTTCAAAGTGAGGCCGGAGGTCTTGATTGCTTGAAGTACTGCGTCAAGTCGTCGGAGGTGTTCGTCGAAGTTTGAAGCAAACACAATGACGTCGTCCAGGTACACCAGTGTAGTGAGTGACGTGCGTGAGTGTTTAAAGTGCCCCCCCCATCAAACGATCGAGTAGAAGAAGAAGAAGGAAGTTGCACGAGCGCTGGAAAAATAAGATAGAAGAATAAGAGCAAAGACCAATCGGAGAAGGCCACGGGAGGCACGAGAAAGGAAAGGGCGAAGCGTGGCGGCGGGGGGGGGAGACGAGAGGAGCCGGAGAAAACGGGCGACGTTCCTCGGCGGTCGGGTTCCGGACCCGAGCCTTGGCGACAACCTGAGCCCACGGCGACCTGCCCGTACGAGCAGGCCATGGCGATGCCCCCTCTGACGGAGTCCTGCTGCGTGGTGTCCTGTGCCCGTGGACACGCTGAGCTGTCGAGCTTCGGGCACGAGCTCTAGCGTAGGTGTCCGGCCAGGACGCGGCTACGACGTCGGTGCCTCGTCTTCGACCCGCAGCCGTGGAAGACTTCTTCGACCAGCGGTCTAGGCGCTCCTCTCCGAAATCCGTCAACCTCTACGGACGTTGGTGAGACCATCGTTCGCGCATCGCTTCTCCGTCCGCTTTATTGGAACTGCCATAGCTTAGGACTCATTTCACGGTTTAGTTGTGTATTTTTAGTTTGGGTTTCCGTCGGTGCTATGTGTGTTCGTTTTGAGTGTGTGTATTAAATGTTGTGTGCAAACGGCCTCGTCCTTTCGTGGGTGTCTGTGGCGACGTCTCGGACACCCATTGATTAAGAACCTGCACGTTGTTCGAAACACCCTAACAACGTAACAACCAGGCAAGTCTGCCACTTCAATCCTGCCAGTACTGTGTCCATAACCCGTTGGAAAGTCGCAGGCGCCGAGCAAAGACCAAAGGGCATGACCTTGAACTCGAAGAGGCCGTCTGGTGTTATAAACGCGGTCTTTTTCTCGGTCTCTCTCGTCGACTTCAATTTGCCAATAGCCGGTCTTGAGGTCCATCGACGAAAAAGTACCGCGCATTGTGGAGTCGATCGAGGGTGTCGTCTATCCGTGGGAGAGGGTACACGTCCTTCTTCATTGTTTTGTTCAGGCGGCGGTAATCGACGCAGAAGCGTAGGGTTCCGTCCTTTTTCTTCACTAACACCACGGGTGACGCCCACGGACTCTTTGAAGGCTGGATGATGTCGTCGCGTAGCATTTCGTCGACTTGTTTCTTTATTGCCTCGCGTTCCCTCGTTGAAACTCTGTACGGGCTCTCACGTAGTGGCCTGGAACTTTCCTCTGTTATGATGCGGTGTTGTGCGACTGGGGTCTGTCGAACTCTGGACGACGACGAAAAGCAATCCTTGTATTGCAGGAGCAGGGTTTTGAGCTGTTCTTGTTTATGCGTCGGAAGGCTCGGATTGATGTCGAAAGTTAGTTGATGAGCTTGGTTCGTCGTGGCGTGTTCGGTAAACTCGGCGAGGGCGAGGGCGTCGCTGGTTTCGACAATGTCTTCGATGTAGGCGACCGTCGTGCCTTTGCTCACGTGCTTGTATTCGTTGCTGAAGTTCGTAAGCATCACTGTTGCTTTCCCTTCACGCAACTCGGCGATGCCTCGTGCGACGCAAATCTGACGGTTTACAAGCAGGTGCTGATCACCCTCGATCACTCCTTCGAAGTCTGCCGGTTTTTCGGTGCCGACGGAAATGATGACGCTGGAGAGAGGCGGAACGGTGACGTGCTCTTCTATCACGTTCAATGCATGGCTCCTTGGCGTCGTCTGGGTAGGCAGCGCTTTTTCTGAGGTTAGTGTTATCGACTTGGACCTTAGGTCGATGACGGCGCCGTGTTTACTTAGGAAGTCCATCCCAAGTATTACTTCCCTGGAGCAGTGCTGTAGGATTAGAAAGCTGGCTGGATAGGTCCGGTTATTGATGGTGACTCTTGCTGTGCAAACACCGGCTGGCGTTATTAGATGACCCCCAGCGGTACGGATTTCAGGGCCTTGCCAAGCAGTTCTCACTTTCTTCAGCTTCGTCGCGAAAGGCCCGCTGACGACGGAATAGTCGGCTCCAGTGTCGACGAGAGCGGTGACGTTGTGACCGTCGAATATTACGTCGAGGTCGCTGGTTCGTCGTCGTCCGTTGCGGTTGGGTCGCGGCGTCGGATCACGGCTACGTTGATTTGTTGCGCTGCTTCCTTGTTGCGTCGTCACGTCTTCGTCGGTCCGCGACGTTTCGTCGGCAGGTCGCGTCGTGTTCTGCAGGTTTCGTCGCGTTGTCGTCGTCGGCGGCCGCGGAGGATCTTCGGCATTTCGTCGTACAGCAACCGCACCTCCATCGGTTGCTGCCCTTAGTTTCCCGGATACGGGCTAGGCGACCGGCCCCGGTTTGGGCCAGTGTACTGCCGGCGGTGCGGTGACATGTAGCGGCCGGGCGACGGCGAGCGGGAAGGTTGTCGTTCTTGCCACTGTGTTCCGGAGAGGTAGTCGTCGATGTCGCGAGGCCGTTCGCCTGGCTGCGGACGCGGCGCGTTGACGGCGAATCCGCGTAGTCCCATCTGGCGGTACTGGCAGCGACGGTAGGTGTGGCCAGCTTCTCCGCAGTGGTAGCATAGTGGGCGGTGATCGGGGGCGCGCCAAACGTCGGTCTTCCTCGGCGTGTATCGTTGGCCGGCTGGCGGGCTGTATGACGTCGGTGGTGGCGGCGGAGGTTGTCTGGCGGCGGAACTGCGGCGGAGTGGCGTCTTGACGTGGGCGCGGCGGAGGAGCGGGACGGCGGGCCGCAGCAGCGTAGCTGATAGCCTGTGGCTGCGGCTGTACTGGCTGAGCAACGTCAAGTGACTGCTGGATCTCCTCGCGTACTACCTCAGCAATAGACGTCACCTCTGGCTGTGGAAAAGAGAGCTTCCGGAGCTCCTCTCGCACGATGGCGCGGATGGTTTCGCGCAGATCCTCAGAGCCAAGGGCTTGAACAGCTGCGCTGTCTGGAGTCAGGCGACGATTGTACTGTCGGGTGCGCATTTCTAGCGTCTTCTCAATCGTCGTCGCTTCCGAGACGAATTCTTCGACGCTGTTTGGTGGATTCCGCATCAGTCCTGCAAAGAGCTCCTGTTTCACTCCTCGCATGAGGAAGCGAACTTTCTTTTCTTCGGGCATGGCTGGATCTGCGTGGCGGAAGAGTTTGGTCATTTCTTCCGTGAATAATGTGACGTTCTCGTTCGGGAACTGGATGCGGGTTTCGAGCGTAGCCTCGGCCCCTCTCCTTGCGGACGACGCTCGTGAATGTGGCCAGGAACCTGGTACGAAAAACGTCCCATGTTGTCAGGATGCGCTCTTGGTTTTCAAACCATGTCCTAGCCGCGTCTTCCAAGGCGAAGTACACATGCCGTAGCTTGTCTTCATTGCTCCAGTTGTTAAAAGCGGCGACACGGTCGTATTTTTCAAGCCAGGTCTCCGGGTCCTCGTGTGATGAACCGCGGAAAGTTGGCGGCTCCTTCGGCTGCCGGAGCGGGATGGGCGCAGGCGGCACAGGGGCTGTCATCGTCGCTGCGGTTGAGGTCGTAGTCTTGGTTTGCCTGGGGTTTTCCGGCAGGAGTCCGTGCTCTGGCTGCAAGCCTTTCAGCCTGCGGCTAGCTCGTTGCTGCTCGGAGGCTTCGGTGTCTTCTCCGCGCTGTGGGCTGGGTTCACGGCTTGACGGGGGCGTCCGGAACATGAAGGAACAGCACCTCCACCAGATGTCACGTAGTCGTGACGTTGACCCAAGCAGCAGTCGGTATGT
Organism: Rhipicephalus appendiculatus; assembly: GCA_030522465.1. Lineage (NCBI taxonomy): Eukaryota > Metazoa > Arthropoda > Arachnida > Ixodida > Ixodidae > Rhipicephalus > Rhipicephalus appendiculatus. The sequence continues at coordinate 43,805 of JALIZH010012453.1, forward strand.
TCAAGATGAAACTGTTTATTAGGCCGAACTTGTGGCCGGTAAACGGAAGGTCAGATTACAGCAATAAGCACTGGCACTGATAGCGGCGAACGGAGCGTCGGCCGTCGATGAACTGAACTTCGCTGGAACGCGCCGGCTTTTATAAATCACGCGTCGAACATTCTAGCCTTATCACTAGTGGTCGCGCAAGCTCTGGAATAATCTTGAGTGTTACCGTCTTGCGTACAATCTTAACAAAACGATCTACTACAACCGAGAAGCTTCTGGAACAATAAGGGGGCGGTCTGCGCCGAGTACTGCTGATAGTCTTTGTGGGCGGAAACCGAATACAGTAAAAGAAACGCGCGTGGCAATATACTGTACACACGCGTTGTCACTAATTTACATGCGCGAGTGGGCAATGTCACGGGTGATTTACGGTAAGAACAATCCCCAGTGCTTTACCCACTTGTCATGATTTATTTATTTATTTATTTATTTATTTATTTATTTATTTATTTATTTATTAGTACCTCAAATGGCCCGTGAGGGGTATTACATGAGGGGGTGGGCATAACTAGTCCATGATGGTTTTGATTGATGCTTTGAACGATGTATGGCTGGAGTGGTGCACCACGTCGGCAGGAAGACGATTCAAGTCCTTTGTGGTCTGTACGAAGAACGATTTCGTGTGGGCGGTAGTGCGGGCTGCCGCGGGATAAACTGCTTTTGGGTGGTCATGACGGGATGAAGAACGATGCAAGGGTTCGATATCAGTCTGATGACGTAGAAGGTGATAAAACTTATGAAAAAGACATAATCTTGCAGTTTTGCGGCGCTGCTCAAGGGTTTGAAGAAGAAGGCATGACTTTAGTTCGGTGACACTGGTGTGATAAGAACAGTCCGAATGAACAAACCTAGCAGCACGATTTTGTGTGGATTCCAGCGCGGATGAGAAGTCAGTTTGATGCGGGTCCCAAACTGAGCAAGCGTACTGAAGTTTTGGTCGAACAAGTGTTAAGTATGCTAGTAGTTTTACCTGGGGAGGAACAAGGCGCAGATTACGACGCAGATAGCCAAGCGAGCGATTAGCTGAGTTTGTGATGTTAGAAATGTGAGCGGACCAAGTAAGGTTATTGCATTAGTTAACACGAATGTATTTGTATGATGAAACTGCGCTTATTTCCGAGCCACCTGTCGTGTATTTAGTGGAAATGAATGATTGACGACGATGAAAAGTTAGAAGTGATGTTTTTCTTGCTTTAGTGACATTAGCCATTTGTTACACCAAGATTCTATGAGAGAAAGGTCAGACTGTAGGGTGAGGATGTCCGCGTTGTTAAGTATAGGACGATAAATTACACAGTCACCAGCAAACAGATGGATTTTAGAAGTACAACCATTCGGTAAGTCATTAATGTATATTAAGAAAAGCAACGGTCCCAGGACAGTGCCCTGTAGCACGCCTGAGACAACAGGTGATAAAGGAGAGGAGTGTTGGTTAGTGTAAACAAATTGCTGAAGGTTAGATAAGAAGTCACAGAGCCAATTGTAAACAGGAGGGTTAAGGTTTAATCGTGACAGCTTTAGAAAGAGCCGTTTATTAGGCACCTTGTCAAATGCCTTTTGAAAGTCTAGGAAGAGGGAATCAACGGGTGTGTTTCGATCGAGGTGAAAGGATATGTCATGGATGAAAAGAGCGAGTTGAGTTTCGCAAGACACGCCCTTTTGATAACCATGCTGCTTAGGATTGAAGAAATGAGAAGATGCTAGAAACTTTACCACGTGAGACTATATTATATGCTCCATCAGTTTGGAACAGACATTGGTGAGAGAAATGGGACGATAGTTGTTACATGAAGATGATGAGCTTTTTTTCCGGTACTGGAATTATCTTGCCTACCTTCCAATCTTCAGGCACCACTCCAGATGACAGAGATTGCTGAAAGATGCAACATAAGAACATACTGGTCACGCGTTTAGTATTTTTTAGCATTTTAGAGTTGATCCCGTCGATGCCAGCTGAAGACGTTAACTTAAGCGTCTCAATTAGTTTAGCAATACCGTTTGCTTCAAACGTTATGTCGGACATTGGTGGATGGTCTAGGTAAAAACATTCAGGAAGGTCAGTGCAGGGCTCAGATGGAAATACGCTATTAAAAACAGTGTTGAGTGCATGGGCTACGTTGTGGTCGGGTATAGGCTCATTATGGTCATTGACTAATGATAATGCTTTGTATGGCTTTGGGTTAATATATTTCCAAAACTGTTTCGGGTTATTTCGTAGCATGGTAGGTAGCGTTTCTGAATAAAACGAGCATTTAGCGCTTGCGGACAATGAATTAAACTCCTTCTTCATTGGGCTATGTTTTTTCCCAAGCAGAAGCACAATTTGAGCGTTTGTCTGAGGAAATAACCTTTTCTTTTTGTTGTTTAGACGTGTTAGTGTGCTGTTGAGCCATGGGGATGAAGGTCGTTCTGTTATAGTAATGGGTGAGATGAATATTTTTGCGAGTTCTATAAGTTTGTTCTTAAAAAGCGTCCAGTTTAATTCTACGGTGCGCTTCGGAAATTCAGTCTTATTACGTTTAGCGACATTAGCCATTTGTTACACCAAGATTCTATGAGAGAAAGGTCAGACTGTAGGGTGAGGATGTCAGCGTTGTTAAGTATGGGACGATAAATTACACGGTCATCAGCAAACAAACTGATTTAAGGCGTACAACCGTTGGGTAAGTCGTTCATAAATATTAAAAAAAGCAACGGTCCCAGGACAAATGGTCTGATTCCGAATTTTCATTTATTCTATGTAATACTTTTTTTCCTAGCTTGTACTCAGACATATATAAGTATGGATCGACACTATTGTAGTCTACCCGACCTCGTATTACTGAACTGTGTTTGCCTTTTTTACATTGTGTTTGCATTATGTTTGCTTGTTATTGGATTTTCCTTTTCTCGCGTTTGTTACTTCTTTTATTGCAGTTTCCTTTATTCGTTGTACAATGTATTGTATTCCCTCCTATGTAATGCCCGTTCTCGAGGGCCCTTAGGGTCAATAAATGAAATGAAATGAAATGAAAATGAAATACTGGCTGTAGAAATCAGTCAGCGTGACATTGATGCTATCGTAATTGCCTTTATCTTAAAGCGTTATTTTCCTTTTAACTTTTTTGCTCATTGGTACGTGACAAGCGAGTTCAGCGAGTAATACAGAATGGTCTCTTAATCCTGGAAAATGTGTTACGGGAGATACACTATCAGGATGAGATGATGAAATGAGGTCAGGTATGTTCAAACATTGCCGATTTATTCGTGTTGGATTTGATACAAGTTGAGTTAGTCCGAAAGTAAGGCACGTGTTAAGAAATGTACTTTCAGGGTTGCTCTTGGCTAGCGTCAGAGAGGGTTGGGACCAAGTTACATCAGGGAAGTTGAAGTCCCTAAGGAGAAGCAATGGTGCTTGACAGAGTGAAGTGATTGTTTGCAAAACTTCGTGAAAATGAACGGGGAAAGAAGCATCTGCATCAGATGGCAGGTAGCATGCACCGATAAGGGTTTGCGGGTACAGGTTTATACTAAGCACAAACAAAATTTCTAGGGGTGAAGTGACGTTGATGATTTTGCAGCCCAAGCTTTGATAGAAAGCTATCAGGACGCCACCACCTCGTTTTCCCTCACGGTCACGTCTAAAAGAAGTTGAAATCTGGAAAGATCGAACTGAGCTCTGCATTTTGGATGGTTGAATTGAGCCATGTTTCAGTTAGTACAAGTTTGCAGTCGGTGCTCGCAAGCAAGTTATGAAGCTCGTCGCGCTTCGACAACGCGCTCCTTATGTTAGTGTAGAGAAAAAGTAAAGAGCGTAGGGTGGGTTTCGCAGATGCGATAACAGGTAGCTGTGAAGTTGATATAACACTATGTGTTTCATTATCGTACTTGTACGTCTTATTGTTCACGATAAGCTTGTCGTAGCGTAGTTGAAACGGCTTTTGCTGGGACTTTCCAAACGCGAATAACTGTTTGCGCGCTAGCCGGGTATTAGGTGAGTAATCCTCTGAAACGCTTAGACTTGAACCTTTGAGTTGCTTAGTATTTGAAAGAATCTGCTGTTTCATCTTAAAATGAGATAGTTTACCAATGATTGGTCTGTTTCTAGAACCATGGTGCCTGCCAGTTCTGTGAGCCCGCTCGATATCTGGGGAACCTATTCTGATGTTCAGCTTGGTAGTGCCAAGCTCAATGACTATCTTCTGATTGCTGCCATGTTTCGCGATCGCAGTCAGCAATACCAAAAAATACAAGGTTCGAGCGGCGAGCCCGATCCTTTGAATCATTTAGTCAAGATGATAAGTCGGCTATGGCTTTCGTATTGTTGTCTACGATGGTATCCATGTCATTGATTTTGTTTTTTACGGCAGTCACAGAGGAAACATCGTCTTCTATTTTGGTCAGGCGCTTCTTTATATCTTCAAAGGCCGTATCACTTTGCAAAAGTTTGGTTCGAATCGACTTCATTTCATTTAGAAGAGACTCCTTTATCTCCTCCAGCACTGTCATATCACTGGAAGCTTGCGGTGAATGGAAGCGGGTGTTGGCGCCGGGATTAGCTTCTATGTCGCCAGAAAGCGCGAGAATTTGCAGAATGATACTTCGTGGGAATTTTTTCTTGCCTTTCCTCTTTGCGGCCGTTTGTTTCTTGTTTCAGGCGTTATCACTGTATGTACTGAGCGGTCCAGTGCTAAATGAAACGCTGAAGCGGACGGCGGCTGCTCGGCGCCATCACGGGGTTCGACGAACTTCGCGCTGACGCCGTACGCGCTGCGAGTACAGCTTCGTCCTCTTTCATCGTTTTCGAATCTTCGCGGAGGAAAAGTTCGCGCGTCAGAAGTGCGCCGTCCGCTGTGCTCCCTGCGCTGTTATGCCTACTGTTCATCCCCATGCCTGTGTGTGTGTCTAGGGCGCCGAACGTCCTAAGAAGCTCGACATTGACTGAGCGTCCGTCGCTCGCTTTTCTTTTAAGTAGCATTTCTTAGCGAACTTCGGCGACTTTGGGCGTATCTATCTATCTATCTATCTATCTATCTATCTATCTATCTATCTATCTATCTATCTATCTATCTATCTATCTATCTATCTATCTATCTATCTATCTATCTATCTATCTATCTATCTATCTATCTATCTATCTATCTAGCCGCCTACGACTGCGCTCGCCTGGCCGTATCGTTAATGGGATTTATACCAAATTTGGTATGCCATAACATGACTCTATGACGAACGTAAATGGCTGGTCATATCATGAAAATCATGAATAACTTGTCATGAAAAGTATGATATACATGCCATGCTCGTGGCGCGCTCGCAGCCGTTTCGTCAGCAAGATATACACCAAATTTGGAATTGAGTGACGTGACTGTATGACGAACATAAATGACAGGTCGTAATATGCAAATAATGACCTGCATGTCATGAACAACATGATTTACATGCCACGCTCGTTTCGTTAGCTTGCTATACACTAAATTTGGTATTGAATCACATGACTGTATGACGAACATAAATGACAAGTGGTAATATGGAAATCATGACTTGTCATGTGCGACATGACTTGCATGCCACGCTCATGGCGCGCTCGCGGCCGTTTCGTTAGCTTGATATACACCAAATTTGGTATTGAGTGACATGACTGTATGACGAACACAAATGACCAGTGGTATCATGGAAATCACGACTTGTCATGTGCGACATGACTTGCATGCCACGCTCATGGCGCGCTCGCGGCCGTTTCGTTAGCTTGATATACACCAAACTTGGTATTGAGTGACGTGACTGCATAACGAACATAAGTGGCAGGTAGTAACATGAAAATCTCGGCATGCATGTCATCTACAACGCCATTTAATGCCACGCTCATGGTGCGCTTGGATTCAGTTCGCTGGCTTGATATGCACCAAAATTGGTATTGAGTGACGTGACTGTATGACGAACACAAATGACAGGTCCTAACATGTAAAACATGACATGCAAATTATTTAAAGCATGATTTGCTCCTTCCTGGCTGCTTGGCATTACATCGATTCCCACAGTGCGTGGGATCTGCCGGCTTTTACAGCGAAAGCTGTTATGAGATCACAACAAGGGTCGTTTCTACGCCGTAGTTGTCCGCCGCCGCCGCCGGTGTCCGTAATAAATATCGCACGAAATAATAAAAAAAACTAACTAAATAAAAAACACCCCCTGAAAGATTGGGAATCGAACCCCGGGTCTTCGGCGTGGCAGCCCAGCCCTCTACCACTGAGCTACGCCACTGCTTGAAACTGCGGTGCAAACTGACCCTATGCAGGCTTCATGTCGGGCAATCAATCTCGTTAACGTGTGTTGTAAAGCGTTTTAGAACAGTAAAGCAAGAACCAGGCGTCACACAATGCGAATTGCGTAACGAGTGGGGCGTTCAATGCTCCAACCCATTGCAAAAGCCTCAGGCAAAATTCTTCGTCGTCAGCAGTGCGTGTGCTACTGCGCATGCTACTCGACATCTGCGACATGCATGCGCATGCTATATGCTACTGAGTGCTGATGCTCATGAGTAGCATCTCATGCAGACACACATGTATGAGCTCTCTCGCTCAGCGATGCTGCGTCGTCTCACAGTAGCTGTGCGCATCGAGCACTACGCGAGCTAGCGCGTCTGCATACGAGTGCGAGTGCGTGCATGTGATGACACGTGCAGCTCGTGCTCAGCTCGCATCATGTGATGCTACGCGCAGTACGATATATGATGCAGTGCGTGTCTCGTGTACTGACAGACATCTGCACATAGCTGCTGTCATATACACAGATGTCTGCAGCTCACGATCTGTCACTACACGTGTCTCTGACATGCTGCTGATATCTATATACATGTCTGCAGACTCATATCTACATATGTATGCATGCGTATGATATCATATCGTCACTATATCAGCTATCGTGCTCTATGCTCTACTATCATGTATATATGATCATACTATATCTGCTCATATACACTCTGTCACTGCTACATGCGATATATATGCATGCTACTGCTACTGCTCAGTCTGCTCTCAGTCACACGCACTGTCGTCAGCACATCACATGACATATGCGTACAGAGTGCAGCGTACGCGCTATGAGATGACGATATGCATAGTAGACGTCACACACATATGATATGCGTAGTGTACATGCAGCGCGTGTAGTAGTGCACAGAGTGTAGCTCTAGAGCGCTCTCAGCTGCTGTGCTGTGCTGCGCAGCTGCGTGTGTATGCACAGTCGCATACGAGCTCACTCAGACTCACTCAGTATATATCGCTGACTCACTCGACTCAGACTCACATGCTGAGCAGACTACTCGACTCACTCACGATCTCTCACACTCACTCGACTCAGACTCACAGTGTCGTCATCAGACTCACTCGACTCAGACTCACTACTCTCACGACTCACTCGACTCAGACTCATGACATCGTCACTGACTCACTCGACTCAGACTCACATCTCATGCGACTCACTCGACTCAGACTCACGATATACTCAGCGACTCACTCAGACTCAGACACACGATATACGATATACTCAGTCGACTCACTCACATATGTCAGCGACTCACTCGACTCAGACTCACATCTCTGAGCGACTCACTCGACTCACAGACTCGCTACTCTCACGAGACGTACTCGACTATAGCATATCGATGCGCTCATCATATGTCGAGAGCGCATATAGCTATGTATATACACATGTAGTCACAGCAGACTCATATATGTATGATAGCTCACATACAGAGTATCGTGCATCGCATGTCTATCGTGAGAGATCACATACACGCGATGCATATGAGATGTCTATATAGATGTCTACGACTCGAGACATAGTCATCTGTACTGATGCGCTATGCACGCGCATGTCATGCGAGCGCGTACGTGCGTGCAGACATATAGTCTCTACGCTGCGTCGAGTCTATCACGCTACGACGAGAGCTGATACGTATGCGCATCTACACGTCATCACTGCATGCTGCAGTCATACGCTCATGACACGCGAGATATATGAGCGCATCTGCAGATCGAGCTCACACTGATGACATGCTATAGTGCATGTATGCTCTCTAGTCGACACTGCACGATAGTGTGTGTGCTGATGCTCACGAGATCACGCATCGATCGCGCATCGATGATGCGACGCTGAGCATGTGTGCTATATGCGCACGTATGACAGTACATATCGTAGCGTCGACTACGCGCTCATATCACATCATGTCTGACGTACGCATATATATACTAGTGTGATATAGATGTAGTCATAGTCGATGTCATGCTCGCAGTGATGCGATATAGAGTGTATACGTCGCAGCAGATGTGTGTCAGAGACGCGTAGTGAGCTCAGATATCGACACAGTCTCACGTGCATCTATCTAGTACACGTGTGACTGCGTGTCTAGCAGATATCGAGCGCTAGACAGTGTACTGTAGTGACTACTCTATCTCGTGATATGTACAGTCGTATCAGTATCACGCTGTATACGACACAGCAGACGTATACGCGCGCGATGAGAGCGCAGTGTGTCAGTATGTCGAGCTGCATGTCTGTACAGACATGCACGAGTGCATCTGCTATGCGTATAGAGTGACGCGCGCGCTCACAGTGATCTACTAGTCAGAGAGAGATATCATCTAGAGTCACTGACAGCTGACTGACACTAGAGTACTACACAGACGCATATCACATACACTGCGCTATAGCATATCTATCTCACTGCGTCGCTATATATCTATCTATACTATACTGTATGTACTCGATGTACTGCTACTCTCTACGCATCTCATGCACAGCTCTCTGTATCTCGCTCAGTACTATCATATATGATGAGAGCTATCAGCGTAGTGCAGCGAGTGCATACGTACTGTCTGCAGATGACGACTGATGCATGTGTGTCATATGACATCTAGTGATCATGACATATGAGATGCGCTATGTCTCTGTGAGACACTGCTCAGCGACTATGATCGAGCAGTGCTACACATACAGTGAGTGACATGAGCAGACATGCGCTCTCTGCTCAGCTACATCTCGAGATGCAGAGTAGATGAGAGCAGTGCTCGAGTCTCGTATATATGAGACAGCTCTATCTCATACAGCGCATACTCTCTACTCTATCTCATGTAGTCTGACATGAGCTAGATACATGTGATAGATGTGTACACACACGCGCATCATCTAGATATCACAGATATATAGCTAGACGTATATCGATAGTCTATCGCTACTGCAGCTACGTGCTCGTATGTGTACACACACGCTGCGTCACGAGTATATACTCACATCACATCGTCGCACAGCAGCGATAGAGACGAGACATATCGTGACTCTACACACGCTACACAGCGTATCGCAGAGCTCGTAGAGAGACGACGTGACACACGCGCGCACGACGCGTGTGTCGATCTACATGCGCGCAGCGAGCATAGCGTATACTAGAGCAGTCGACGTCACAGCATCACACATCGCAGTCATCTCGTCAGACAGCGCATATGCGAGAGCAGCGTCGTGTACGATCACGTGCGCGACTGCGCTCTACATGAGACAGACTCATGAGATGCGCAGCACAGATGACTCGTCACTGACAGCGACGACGAGTGACAGAGCACTGCAGCGTGACGTGACACATACAGTCAGACGCGCGTGATGAGAGACTCGCGCGCTCTCATCTGTACATGAGCAGACAGAGACATCACACACACGCACTGCTCTCTACTGCAGCTGCGACGACTCACAGCACATCACACTGCAGAGCGTGCACATCTCGCTCTCACTGACAGAGCGATCATGCTCGACGTCGCGTCTATATGCTGAGTCTCTCTCAGTCTGTATCACAGACAGACTCTGCGATGTCACATGAGATAGAGATATGTGTGCAGCAGCTAGAGCGTCGAGCTCGTGCTCGTGCACTCTGCATCTGTATAGAGCTCGAGCAGATACGAGACGAGCTGACGCGTGCATGAGCTGCGTGTGCTGACGACACATGACGCTGAGCATGTGTCGCAGTGCAGCACTGCTCTCAGCTCAGCACTGCTCACTAGCTACACAGCTCTCTCAGCGCGATGCACACTCGTGCACAGAGATCTGCGACACATGCTGAGACACGAGTGCTCGCGCGTCACGCTGACTATGATGAGTGTGATAGAGATACGACGTGCTGAGTCGCAGACTGACTGCAGCGTGCTGATATGCAGCATATCTCAGAGAGTCAGATCGACAGTCATAGTAGCTCTGATGCGAGAGTACAGATCTGACACATACAGCGAGATGTGCAGTGATGACGTCGAGTATGCATGATGTGCGTCTACTCTCTGATCGTCGCTACACATCGAGTACACGCAGCTATCTAGCACTATACGCAGCGCTGTATGTAGCGATGACATGACGAGCGATAGTCTGTGTCGTCGCTGCATACAGCTGATCGCGAGATGTGCATAGCTACTGATGAGCGCGACATGCATCACATGCATCAGCGCGCTGTCTCTCTCGCACTGTGATGTCTGTGCGCTCGATCATGCACATATCATGACGAGCGACATCTAGACACAGCGTCATGCACAGAGAGCGAGCGCTCGATGCTCGCGATCGTGCTGCTGTCGTATGATCACACGATGATGAGCTCGACATGCACTCATCTCGTGATAGTACACATGTAGATCACTCATGTGATCACGATGTCGCTATAGTGCTGAGTGTACATATGTCATACATCTGCACAGCACTACATGTCTCGTATATGAGCATGACAGCTGATATGATATCTAGCTACAGACGTACGCTATACGATACAGCACGCATAGAGCTATATATGTACATAGCGCATATGAGCACGCAGACTCACTCATACGTCGCTAGCACTCACAGACAGACTACATCTGCTGAGCGACTCACTCGACTGAGATCATATATCTCACGACTCACTGACTGAGACTCACATGCTGAGCAGACTCACTCGACTCAGACTCACGATCTCTCACACTCACTCGACTCAGACTCATCGTGTCGTCATCAGACGCACTCGACTCAGACTCACATCTCAGAGACTCACTCGACTCAGACTCATCTAGTATACTCAGCGACACTCGACTCAGACTCACAGTATACTCAGCGACTCACTCGACTCAGACTCACATCTCAGCGACTCACTCGACTCAGACTCACATATATCAGCGACTCACTCAGACTCAGACTCACGCTCGATCTGAGTCTGAGTGAGTCGACTCATGAGTGAGTGCGACTATGTATGTGACGATGCAGACAGACAGAGTGTGTAGTGTGTACAGAGATGTCTCAGACTCTGTGTCGTACGTCAGACGACACGCGATCGTCTGCGTCGATACACACGTGTGTCTGTGTCGTGCTCACTGCTGACGAGTCGCGATAGATCGTGCGCGCGCGCACATGTGAGCGATGTGAGCTGTGTATAGATAGTCTCGTAGACTGTGCGATACGTATGTCGATGCACAGCGCTGCGCAGTCGTCAGCGTGCGCGACGAGCGCGTGACGTCGATCTCATAGCAGTGACATGTGTACAGCGATCATCAGACACGAGTGTATATACACTGATGTAGATGCAGTCTACGTGAGCGTATAGTCGCTAGACAGCTGCTAGTATACAGCAGCGAGTCACAGCTGTCATGTGACATAGCGTGATGCTGTGTACAGCACACGATACGACATAGAGACATAGCACACGCTCGCTAGCGCTGCTATGTCGTGTCTCTGATGCGCTGTCGTGCGCGCTCACACACATAGACAGCGCACGCACATCATGATGTCTGACGTGTGCTGTCGCGTCAGTGTGTATCTCTACGATATAGCACAGTATCTGATGATGCTGTGACTCTGAGAGTGATCAGAGCAGTCGATGTGTAGCACACTGTCACTCTATCTGATATGTCATGTGCGCAGCAGCGTATACATATGCGAGAGCATCATAGTGTGTACATATGCTCAGCGATGTGATCACTGTCACTCTCAGTGCTACAGTGCTGAGCGCAGCGAGACTATGTCACAGCTGTAGCGACACTATATGTGCATACTATCTGTGTGATGTGCACATACTATGACATGCACAGCAGCAGTGTGCAGCATGCACAGTACATGCAGACAGCATAGTACAGTGACAGCACTGTGACGTACACGCACTCGTGAGACGACTCTCATCTGATGTACATGATATGATACGCTGTGATATGAGTAGTATATCTACGACATCAGCTCACAGTACTGATGTCACACTGCATCACAGCTGTGTATCACATAGCTACACTGTAGAGTACTACACTACACTGCACAGCACACTAGTGTACTCATGCTCTGTACAGACTCTAGATACGAGCACAGAGCAGTCAGCACAGATACATACGAGCTACTGTCATCTCATCTGAGACGACGATATGTACAGAGTAGAGATCTGACAGTATCTGAGACTGTGCTGCTAGTGTACATACTGAGATAGACGCTAGCTCACAGACAGACGAGCACAGAGAGACGCTCTCTACTGTCTCGTCTCTGTGTGCTAGCGTCTAGTCGTCTATGTGTCAGAGTACGCTACGAGCTCTGTCATCATATACTGATATACGCAGCGTCTACGCACTCGTGTACTCAGTCGATCGCGATGCGTGCATGTGTATATGTGATATCTCAGACATCTATCATGTCTATCGTGACGTAGTGACATCATCTGTGTGTACATACACACGTGATCATAGTGACATCAGCATCTACACACTACGATGTCTATATATATGCATATATACATAGCTCACAGACATACATAGCGCACAGAGTACTCAGTATATGTCTCTCTACTACACTGATGCACTGATCGATCGACTCTCACGCGCACGCTCAGATGCGCTCATCATCTATCGAGTCTGACTCGTAGTATCTCGCTGACGACTGACATCATGATCAGATCGCACTGAGATAGTCACATCGAGATCGCGCTCGACTCACATAGCACGAGCGAGCTCGCAGCTGCGACTGCGTGAGTGAGCGCACGAGACTGTGCGTGTGCGCGTCTGAGCACTAGATGCTATATGACTCGTCTATCGCACGAGAGAGTAGTCGATCTACAGACTCACACGCGCAGTGTGTATAGCTCTCGACAGATGTATCGCGCTCGAGAGCATGACGAGAGAGTCACAGCGTCACTGAGAGATATCAGACAGCATCAGCTGCGTGCGAGAGCATACACGAGACGACGACAGCGCACGCATGCGCGTCAGTGCGCAGCGAGCGCGCGCGCTGAGCACACAGAGAGACATCGCGCGTGATCACGTGTCGAGTGTGCAGCACATGTCAGCAGAGTGATCGAGCGCGCGTACAGCGCGCGCGCGCGCTCGAGCTCAGCGACTGCGCGCGCACGTGCGAGCATAGCACACGAGACATCGCGCATGATCACAGTCGAGCATGCAGCACATGTCAGCAGATGATGAGAGCGCGCGTACAGCGACGCGACGCGCTCGTGCGCAGTGTGCGATCGCGCTGCGAGCATATATATATACACGAGACATCGCGCATGATCACGTGTCTGAGTGTGCAGCACACGCAGAGAGAGATGATCGAGCGCGCGTAGATAGCGTGCGTACATGTACGATACATGCACTGTAGTGCTGCGTACATGTACGCGACATCAGAGTATACGATGCTGTATCAGTACAGAGTCATGCTGTGTAGAGATACACATGCGTGTAGATACACAGATGCGTGCTCGTATACGAGTGTGCTCTGTGCGCGATGCAGAGATGACGAGTCTCGTGACGAGCTGCTGTCTGCATGCAGCGCACACAGTACACGATCACACACACAGAGACGACACTGTCTGCGTGATAGTGTACAGCGTGCGCTGCATGCGATGACTACTACTAGCGCATACGTATGCTGTGCTATACGATGCTCGCACGATCACAGCACTCTGCGTGACGATATATATATATGCAGTGACAGACTCTACGCGAGCGACTGCTGTGCGCTGCTGATCGTGCTGTAGCGTCGTGTGTGACAGCTATGATATGTATGCTGCAGTGACGATGCTGCTGCAGCTCTGATAGCGCTCTGAGCAGCTGTGCTGTCATGCTATGTGAGCTGCAGAGCGACTGAGCTACTCTCACAGACGCGTAGAGCATGTGATGTACAGTGACATAGACTGCATGCGCTAGTATATGTCAGCTATATGCGTATCTCAGCGTCTGTCGACGCTGACGATCGAGATGCGACGACTAGTCTGACGTCAGACAGACACACGTGAGTGAGTGTCTGTATAGTACGAGAGAGATATCGCATATGCGACTATCGCATGAGTGTATATCACTATACAGATATGTGCTCGCAGCAGCGTATAGAGAGACTCTCTCGAGACTCGTGTGTGTGCGACACGCTGTCATGCACAGCTATGAGAGCTCTGTGCTAGTGCATACGCGACTCTCAGAGATCTCATGTGCATATATACTCTGTCGCTGATCTGAGTGTCGAGTGTGCTGACTAGCTATAGTATAGTACTATAGACAGCGACACACGAGACAGCGAGAGACACACACAGACAGCGCTGACTACACTGATGTATGAGATGCACACACACACATGACACATCGCATGCGTAGTCATCTATACTATGACACTCGCAGAGCTACTACTGATAGTACTGTGTCATCATATGACGATCGTGCTATACTGTACTATGCTCTGATATAGTGTATATGCATGATACGTACATGTCTATACAGTATATGCTGTACTCTGTATGCTAGTGAGCTGAGTACTGTGATATATATATATATATATATATATATATACTAGTCATGTGCTGCACATATCGCACATATGCTGCACGTATGCAGATCTGCGAGTGTGAGCATCGAGACAGAGTATCTACATATATATATATATATATATACATACTCTGTCTCGATAGACGAGACATAGCAGAGAGTACATGAGTAGTATACACATCATACAGTGCATATAGAGATCACATATGTAGTCGCATCTCACACTCATGCGTCGCAGACATCTAGCTGTCATATCACACGCTGTAGATGTACATCACATGCTGAGGAACAATATTAATGGGGTGGGATCGGCGCATGGCACGCCCCTGAGTGAAATGACAGAAAGAAATCAGGCTTAGTGCAACTGTGGCCGTGTACGATCTTATGCAGCAAAGTGGCACGCTGAAGCGTGCGGCGACGAACTTCCAGGGGTTCTAACCAGTGTTGTACACGTTCATCTAAAACAGTAACGAAAGCTTGTTCCTCGTTCCTTCCCAATCTCGGAAAGGAGTTCCCGTTACAAGTTCCCTCAATGCGAAAGGAACTCGTTACACAGTTACATTTCGAAAATTGGAACGTGTCGTTACATTAACGTTACAATTGACTTTTTTAATCAAAACATAGTGTCGGATAATCCTGAGGCGAAGTAAATTGAACAATTAAAATGCTCACATCAAACTACATATAATAAACGAATTCGACAACGCCGACAGCGGGCTATACATTAATAAAAAGAAATATAAATACACGCTTCTAGACAAATTTTTTTACAAACCACCGGTCATATACTACAGACCTGTCGAAAAGCAATTTTCGTGCTCGTCTACTACAAGTCCAACACATGTGGGGCTTTCCACGTATGTATTCATATGCGCAGTCAGGATACGTCGCTTGAGATATTCAAATAGAAATCTCTCCACACATGCAAAACTATTAACTAAATTTCTTGCACCGGAAACTGCACCGAAAGGAACAATATTTAGGCGTTCAATGAGTGCTGATTCAATACTTCAGCATGAGTAGAAAATAATCTGCAGGATACTAATTTGCAACTTCATAAAGTCCCCTGTTCGTAGTCAGCGAATATATTTTGGTATATTTCCTTCTCTGTTTTTCTATCCTTTTCACGCTTTTTTTCCTTGTTCCTCTCTATTTTTTCTCTTTCACTTTTTTATATTTCTTCCTCTATGTTTCTCGCATTGTAGTTCTCTCGCCTTCTATTTTTTCTCTCCTTCTTCCTTTCTTTCTACCTCTTTCTTTCTCTATCTCGGTCTCTCCTAATACTAATTCCCACCCTTCCTCCTTTCCCCTCCACCTCGCCCTCTCATTCCTTCTCCCCCTCCCCCCTTGTAGTATACTGTATTATAGAAGGCTATGCTCTGCTAGCGTGCGCGCATGTTGCAGAGAAACGCAGAGCCAATAATTTCCTCAACAGCCCATTTCATTATTATGGTCACTCAGCTAAGAGGTACGAGCAAATGAGAAAGTCAGCGAGAATGCTATATTGCATTGGTGCGGCGTTTATCTTTACCGACGTTCTAGTGCATGATTAGAAAAGGCCGTTATTCGATGTGTTCGCTCTAGAGTCGAATGCAAATTCTTTAGTGGAACATGTTCGTCATTGTGTCTCGATACGAACATAATAAGCGTATGAATCCTCTGTCTGTATTGAGCTGCTTCCAAGTGCCATACCTATGTTGAATAAACACCATGAAAGAGACAACAACAGGATAGCCGAGTGGTTACGACGCTCGCCTTCGGATCGTGAGTACGCAGGTTCGAATCTCGACTCGCCGAGAATTTTTTCGCCATGAATTTCTCATTTATTTCTATCTATGTTTCTTTCTCTCTCTGTACTCGTTCTCTCGCCCATCAGGAGTTATTGCATCACACGCCGCACAAATCGGCGCACGTGTTCTGGGAGCGAAGCAGAAGAGGACGAAGAGAGCGCGTGCCGATTGATGATGACTTTCTTTCTACGACACACGGCAAACCTCGAGCATGCATGCGGTCGGTCTCGGCGTCGCGCTTCCCTGAGGCCCCCGCGGGTAGGCAGCGAAGTGAAAACCAGAGAGGATAAGGGTAGAAGAAAGGCAGGGAGGTTAACCTGGGCTGAGCCCGGTAGGCTACCCCTGCACGGGGGGAGGGGGAGAGGAAGGAAAGTTACAGAGTAGGAGAGAAAAGTCACTGAGCCGACGCAACAGTTCCACGTTTGACTTCACAAACGACGAATCAGTCCGGTGTCCTTGAGAAACCGCAACAGCGCTTTCGTTGCCTTGTGGAGCTGTCATGGGCATCCCCATGGTCCCAATACCTTCTCGACCAAGATACACCATAATAGTCACTTGAAAGGCAAGCGGTACAGTTTTGCGCCTCACGCAGTCGCCAATCCACCCTGTTCTGCATGATGTGTTGCGTGCGTGCACCTGTTCAATGCCGTGGAACGTTTACAGATGTAACGCCGTTCCCCGCTGCCGTTCCCTCGTAAACGTAACGAGTTACCGTTACAGTTCCACCGATCCTGAATGGAACGTTGGCGTTCCTTCGTTCCTCACAAAGGAACTAGTTCCTGGAACGTCGTTCCTTGGAAGGCCAAATCCCGTACAACACTGGTTCTAACGATAAAGCACATGCTTAAGATGAAGGAGAAATTTTGCGATCATATCGGCGGAAAATGAAAAGCATTGCTTTCTTTTGTATCGCCTCAAGCTTACTTATGTCAAGTGCAGTGTAGGGTGACCATACCATCGAGGCATACTCTAGTAACGGCCTGACGAGGGACTGATAAGCAGTTAATTTACACTCCCTGGTAGAGTGCTTGAGGGTTCGTTTTAAGTAACCCAATTTTTTCTGAGTGCCCTAGCGCATATGGTTTCAATGTGAAGGTGCCACTTCAGATTTTCAGTGAAGGTAATTACAAGGTACTTGAAGGTATTCACAGAATTGGGGTAGTGCCCATCGTAACTATAACTGAAACCTAGCTGCTGCTTTTTATTAGTAAATGCCATTTGTACAGTCTTTTGGTAATTGATACTCATTTGCCACGCGCTGCTCCAACCACAAAGGTCGAAAATACATTGTTAAGACCATCTTGATCCCCATCTGTTAGTTGTGATCTATTGTTGTGTCGGTAGATTGGAATTTACTGCCTCAGGAGATTTTTTTACCACTGAAAATTTTGCTACGTCACTAGAAAATTATCTCGTTGGTGTCTAGCGTTCCAATATGTTGTAATGTTGTTGTTTCACAGACGTGATGCCTCTCTTAGCGTACTGATGATTGTGTTCTTTTTCTTTGCAACAGAGTCATGTATTCTTATTTTTGCTGTAACAATTCATTTGATGTTTTCTTTTGCCACTCCTGCTTGGACCAGAATGTTGGTCCCCAGTATGTTTAAATAAATAAATAAATAAATAAATAAATAAATAAATAAATAAATAAAATAAAAAAAACACTGGTGTAAAGCACGCAGTCGTCAGCGTTCAATCGCGGTTTCACTGATGTGTTCACAATGACCTGTGTGACATCGTTAATGTAAATAATGAACAATAGCGGCCCAAGGACCGAGCCCTGCGGTACGCTGTGCGCACCGCAGGGCTCGGTCCTTGGGCCCCTAAACGCTATTTCAATCAGCTATCCAGCCAAATATTTTATCGTCACTAATAATTTTGCTCAGCCTAATAAGAAGTTTTCTGTGGCATACCATATCAAATGCTTTGCTATAATCTATGAATATGGCATCAACCTGACCTCGATTATTCAGGGCCGATGCAATGTCGTGGTAAAGTCAATGAGTTGAGTAGTTGTAGAAAAGCCAGAGCGGAAACCATGCTGCTTTTGCGAGAATATGTTATTGTCAGTGAGGTACTGAATAATATGCTTATGAATTATGTGCTCTAGGTTGCAACAGGTACACGTTAAAAGAAATAGGTCTGTAGTTTGAAATGAGTTGCTTATTACCGGATTTAAACAGTGGAATGACATTGACAATTTTCTAAATAGCCGGCACAGTGGATGTCTCTAACAATTTACGATAAGTTATGGTTAAATAATGAGTATTCCATTCCGCATAACGCTTCAAGAACATATTTGGTACACCATCCGGTCCTGCAACTTTAGTAGTGTCGACGTTCAAGAGAAGGTTATTAATGCCGGTGTAACTAATTTCAAGTCCTGGAAACGGAGACATTTCCCTGGTTATTGCCAATGCAAAGGGGTAGTACCACTGTGTTCCAAATACAGATTTGAAACAGCTATTAAAGGCTTCGGAGACTGTCGAGGAGTCGGAACAAGACGTACCATTTATTACAAAAGATGACGGGCAGGAAGTAGTAGGAATGATGGTTTTCCAAAATTTACGGGGATTGTTTTCATAAAAAGAGCTTAATGTGGTAATAAAATAAAACTACCTAGCTTACACACATCTTGTCTTTTAGCTCATATTTGAGTAAGTTAAGTAGCGGCTCCTTCCTTGTTTGCATTCCACCGTTTCCGCTGGCGCTTAATACGACGTTTTAGCTGTATGAAGGGCCTGGTGTACCATGGGTGTGTAGCATGACGTTTTATGGTTTCTGAGGAACAAACTGCGCAATGCGCTCTTCAACTATACTATAAAATTGGTTAGTCAACGTATCGACACTGCAGTGTTCACTACAAGACATGAAATCATCAAAACATGATGCGAGCTTAGCAACAGTAGAAGTGTCATCAGCACACACAAAATTCAGGATAGTTTTAAACGGGGGTCGCGCCGGCACACATGCAACATTTAAATGAACAATAACGGCCTTGTGGTCAGAAATTCCGTCGACAACGTTGCACTAATATCCCTTTTTTACCAATTCATCATTGACAAAAACAAGATCTAAGACAGAATCTTCGCGCGTTGCATCAACCAGCTGTGAAAGATCAAAAGCTACAGACATGTCAATTAGCGAATCACAAATTATCTTATCACGGCCAGTTGATGTTAATGAATGCCAATCTATAGCGGATGCATTAAAGTCACCGCGGTTAGTACCAGTTTAGAACAGCCCAGCTTTTGACCAACAATATAATCACCGATCGCCGATCTATTGTTGTGTCGGTGTTCCGGGATACTATTTTATTCTTTTTGCAAAAGTATCTCCGAAATATTCCATTACGTCAAAGGTAATTGCATCTTAGTATCTGTATTTTAGGCTTATTTTCTTATCGATATTCCGGAATACATTTCCGAGTACATCTTCCCAGCCTTGTGCGGCAGGTTAAATGCATGCAATGAGCACTATAGAGCTTATGCAAAATCTGTTGACATCCAGCGGCCGCCATGAGAATTTCCGTCATGATGAGGGCTAAGCGCGCTCTGCATGTGCACACACGCTGCGTACCTATTAAAGTGTAGCGGCTGATAGGAACGACAATGCCGACATATTTTCGTGTGCCGTCTTGATGAGATTTCTGAAAAAAGGTATGCAGGAAACTTACCTCCATGTTATTCTATTCCCTCGCGGACTACGAGTAGCAGCAGATCGTGCTGTTGCTTCGGCTACTGCTTACGACTAACGTCGGGTTTTACGCTAGCCGTTCTTTATATATGCGGCGTATGACAGCATCGACCCTCATCACCAATGACAGCATCAATGCGCATGTGCGTAAACTTGCGTATATCACCTTAATCCGCCCTAAAATTGAGTACGCTTCAGCCATATGGAACCCGGATCAAGCATATATCATCGATAACATTGAATCCCTGCAGAACCGTGCTGCTCGCTTCATTTTCTCAGACTACTCTCGTTTCACTAGCGTCACTGCCTTAAAAGCTCGTGCTGGTCCTGATAACCTTTCCCATCGTCGTCAACTTGCTCGCTTATCTCTTTTTCATAGAATCTACCATCATCCGATGCTTCATGGCGATTTTTTCAGTCACCCTTAGCCATCTTTCCACGCCGTGATCACCCTCTCAAGATCAAACGCATCACGTGCCGTACCTCATCTTTCGCTAATTCGTTCATTCCGAAAACCGTCATTGAATGGAACCAGCTTCCTCGAAGTATCGCTACGGAAGGGAACATTTCGAACTTTAATGAACTTTTAAAAAATGATAACCGAGGTTAGTGTTCTGCTCTGTCCTCATTAACCCATTTCATTTTATTTGTGCTATATAATTATGTTATTCAGTTATTTTTCGTTGTGTTCTCATAAATATATATATATACATATATATATATATATATATATATATATATATATATATATATATATATTACTGGCCGTAATGGCAACAGGCGGCGCTGACTGACGCTCCCACGTTTAAAATACACATATATACCCTATAAAGTGGACGGAGGGATGACCGCCACCGTAGCTCAGTGGTAGAGCATCGGACGCGTCATTCGAAGGTCGCAGGTTCGGTCCCTGCCGGTGGCAAGGTATCTTTTCGTCCACTTTTCTTTCTTCACATTTACATTACAATTACTTCTAATAGCTTCCCCTATACTTTCCTTGGCATCTCTGTCCGTTAGTTCTCATTGATACTGTGTTTAACAAAGCAAACACGCCCTTAAGTTTACACTTCTTTCCTATACATATATATATATATATATATATATATATATATATATACCAAAAAAGTGTTTTAGCTGATCCAGTGCGCTTTGTATGCGTTGAAAAACGGCGGACTAACGTGCGAAAATGTTTATTTCTTCCAACGTTTCGGCAGGAGGGCCTGCCTTCGTCAGGGAATCTGACGAAGGCAGGCCCTCCCTACCGAAACGTTGGAAGAAATAAACATTTTCGCACGTTAGTCCGTCGTTTTTCAACGTATATATATGTATATATATATATATATATATATATATATATATATATATATATATATATATATAGCAATGGGTTGTAACACAACGGAGGCGTTGTCAACAAGGATAAAATATTTATTTAGTTCCCAACAGTTTCGGGAGGGGACCTCCCTTCGTCAGGGGTTGAGTTAAACTATCGTCTCTAGCGGCGTCCACTCGCCTTCGAAAACATCTAAGAGGAAATGGGAAAGAGGGAAAAAAAAAGAAAAAAAAAGAAAAAAAAAGAAAGAAAAAGAAAAAAAAGAGAAAAACAAGAAAAGAACACCCTCGACACAACACAACACGACAAATTAAGAAAAATTGTCCACAGTCGAGGCTCGTTGAGCGTCCACATCTGCTTATGATCTCGTGTTTGCCGGTCCTCGTGGTGCGGAGGGCCACCCAAAGCTGTCGCCGCGGCGGCCGGGACGAGTCTGCGCCGCCACACGTGGAGGCAAGAGCGTCCCCTTAATGGGTCGGCTCTTTACCTTTCATGTCCGCCCGTTCCTTGTCAATAGCCCCCAAGTGGTAGGGGAGCGTAGGCACTGCGCATTCTACAAATGTGAAAAAAAAAGAGAAAAAAAGAAAAAAAAAGAAAAAAAAGAGAGAAAGAAAGGACACTGCAGACGTACGAGCCAATCAAGAAACAAGCATGGTCTCAATTTATGTTTCCCTATTGCCAAAAACATCTTGGTTTACCTCTCGGAGGCAGGAGAGTCTGCCAGGGTCTTCGTTGATGCCGGATATTAATGTTCTAAATTTGAAAATAAAATATGCCTCTCGTTGTTCGCGCTCCCGCGTGTTTCGAAAACCTGATTGTAGAAGGGTTACGCTGATATTTTCAAAGCTGTGGTTTGGCAGGCGTAAGTGTCTGGATAAAGGGTAGGTTCGGCAGCGAAGTGGTGTGGTACCGGTGGTTATTGAACCGCAGTCGAAACGGCGTGTCTGTTTGGCCAATGTATTCTTGCCCGCAGGCATTGCAGTGTAGCATGTATATCACATTACTGGAGTCACAATTAAGGTTTTCTGTGATTTTGAATTTGAAATCTGAGGAGCTTGCTTTTGATTCACATGTTGTGACAATGTGGGGGCATACTTTGCACCGAGCTTTTCCGCAGGGGTGGCACCCTGGTTCAATTTTAGCAGGGCTTGTTTTGGCTCTGACAAGGATGTCCTTCAGGTTTTTATCCCTGCGGTACACCACGCGAGGTGGTTCCGCGAAGATGGAAGTTAATCGTTTGCTTTGCCTGATTATATTGAAATGGCGGGAAAGTATGTTATTAACTCGTGGCACTGATGAGGAGTAAGTTAGCACAAGATTTGTTTGGGAAGTTGTTTTTGATACTGTTTTTGGCTCCTTAATTATGGTATTCCGGTTCACGTTGCGAGCACGTAGTATGGCATCGTCAATAATGTCTTCGGGATAATTCTGTTGTGATAGGGCATGCTTTAGGTATCCTGCATGTTTGTCAAATTCCTGTATGTCGGTGCATATTCTTCGATACCGGTAAGCCTGAGAATATGGAATACCCGTTTTGCAATGTCTTGGATGGCTGCTGTTGAAGTGTAGGTACATCTGCCGGTCTGTAGGCTTTTTGTAAAGGTTTGTTGTCAGGCGTTCATTTTCGATCGAGACAGTGACGTCCAAGAAGTTCATTCTAGTTTTGGAAATGGTATGTGTAAACTTAATTGATGGGTGGAGTTCATTGAAATCACATATAAACCGGAGAAGGCTACCCTCATCGTGGTTCCATACCATGAATATATCGTCCAAGAATCTCCGGTAATACAAAGGTTTCAAGGTGCGCCCCTCGATAAACGGGATTTCAAGGGATGCCATAAAGGTGCTCGCAAAGTTCGGGGCCATTTTTGTGCCCATTGCAGTGCCACTGACCTGAAGGAAGTGCTTGTCATTGAACTCAAAATGGTTATGATTTAGTACAAGTTCAAGAAGTGTAGACAGTACCGCACCACCTAACACCTGTCGATGAGTCAAATTTCTCATATTCAGAAACCATAGCCATTATTCCGTCACGATGGGGTATGTTGGTGTATAGGGAGCAGACGTCCATGGTCACCAGAAAGCTATCACCTGGGATACTGAGATCAGAAGTTTCGCGGATAAAGTGGTTTGTGTCCTTTAGGAAAGAGGGAAAAGTCGGTGGGATGTCTTTTATCAGGGAATTTATGAATTCTGATATATTTTCTGTTGATGTACTGTTACTGGATACTATCGGACGTCCCGGATTGCCTGATTTGTGTATTTTAGGGAGCAGGTAGAATCGACCGGGAACAGAATGAGACGGCAACATCGCTTTTAGCATTTTGCCGGTAATTTTTTCATCCTGGCGGAGGTTACTTAGGATTGCTTTTATTTTCTTTTCGAATTCGGGAGTCGGGTCCTTTGGAAGTTCTTTGTAGAAGTTTGTGTCTGACAGTTGCCGGTCCCCTTCCTTTAGGTAGTCCGATGTGTTTAGTATTACAATGCAACCACCCTTATCAGCAGGCTTAATGGTAATGTCGGGGTTTCTTCGCAGTTCATTGAGTGCTCTTTGTTCTGACTTTGATAAGTTGTTGCGAGATGGCCGTATTTTCCCGTACGCTCTGATTATATCTTTTTTGGACAGCTGATATATACATATCAAGGTGTTTGTCCCTCTGCTCACTTGGACACCATGATTTGTCTCCACCAATCAATCTATTCTCGTCTGGACTCTTTTCCCGATCATGAAAGTATTCCCGGAGGCGGAGATTACGCGCAAAGTTATCGAGGTCTTGGTAAAGTTGAAACTCATTAAATATGCCGGATGCTGGGCAAAATGTTAAGCCCCTCGCCAAAAGTTGGAGTTGAGGGGGTGTAAGTGTTGTGCTAGACAGGTTAAGGACATTGTTCTCACGAGTTTTTGAGTGCGCTGGGCTATCTTGTGGCACGTGGGTGTCACATCCATATTCGATGGTCGACGGGTCATTGTGATCAAATCTACGCTGTTGTTCTGAGTTTTCATTTTTCTTTTCATAATTGGAAAGAAGTTTAGCTGATCGCTGGCCTTCTTGTAGAGTCACACCCCTATTTTCCGCATGTAACTGGGCTGTGGAATCTCTACTGTCACGTTGAAATTTGCGCGCTTTTACTTTTGAAATTTCTTGTATCTTTTTTTGTCTCATACCTCTCCAATTCACTTTTCTCATACTCTCCGAGATTAGACAACGATCTCTGTGTGGTCTCCGCGACACCGTATTCGGAGGCCCTACGTTCACTGTGGTCCGCAATGACCTGCGTTAATTTTAAGGAAGCTTCCAAGTAATATTTCTTCCCACCTCCTCTTTTCTGCTTCATCTAATGTAGACATTGATGGGGTGCAGGCTAGGCGGAGCCCCTTAGGTGCAATTCGGTGGGATAAATATTTAGTTAATTGTTCAGCATGTTTTTGATACTGCACCCGTTTCTCAATAGTTTTTCTAATTGATGGGAACGACTGGGACCATGCGTGCTCGAGACTGGCCGTACCTGTTCGGTCCGCGTGTCAGTTGGAAGTCGAACAACAGCGTAGATTTGATCACAATGACCCGTCGACCATGGAATATGGATGTGACACCCACGTGCCACAAGATAGCCCAGCGCACTCAAAAACTCGTGAGAACAATGTCCTTAACCTGTATAGCACAACACTTACACCCCCTCAACTCCAACTTTTGGCGAGGGGCTTAACATTTTGCCCAGCATCCGGAATATTTAATAAGTTTTAACTTTACCAAGACCTCGATAACTTTGCGCGTAATCTCCGCCTACGGGAATACTTTCATGATCGGGAAAAGAGTCCAGACGAGAATAGATTGATTGGTGGAGACAAATCATGGTGTCCAAGTGAGCAGAGGGACAAACACCTTGATATGTATATATCAGCTGTCCAAAAAGATATAATCAGAGCGTACGGGAAAATACGGCCATCTCGCAACAACTTATCAAAGTCAGAACAAAGAGCACTCAATGAACTGCGAAGAAACCCCGACATTACCATTAAGCCTGCTGATAAGGGTGGTTGCATTGTAATACTAAACACATCGGACTACCTAAAGGAAGGGGACCGGCAACTGTCAGACACAAACTTCTACAAAGAACTTCCAAAGGACCCGACTCCCGAATTCGAAAAGAAAATAAAAGCAATCCTAAGTAACCTCCGCCAGGATGAAAAAATTACCGGCAAAATGCTAAAAGCGATGTTGCCGTCTCATTCTGTTCCCGGTCGATTCTACCTGCTCCCTAAAATACACAAATCAGGCAATCCGGGACGTCCGATAGTATCCAGTAACAGTACATCAACAGAAAATATATCAGAATTCATAAATTCCCTGATAAAAGACATCCCACCGACTTTTCCCTCTTTCCTAAAGGACACAAACCACTTTATCCGCGAAACTTCTGATCTCAGTATCCCAGGTGATAGCTTTCTGGTGACCATGGACGTCTGCTCCCTATACACCAACATACCCCATCGTGACGGAATAATGGCTATGGTTTCTGAATATGAGAAATTTGACTCATCGACAGGTGTTAGTGGTGCGGTACTGTCTACACTTCTTGAACTTGTACTAAATCATAACCATTTTGAGTTCAATGACAAGCACTTCCTTCAGGTCAGTGGCACTGCAATGGGCACAAAAATGGCCCCGAACTTTGCGAGCACCTTTATGGCATCCCTTGAAATCCCGTTTATCGAGGGGCGCACCTTGAAACCTTTGTATTACCGGAGATTCTTGGACGATATATTCATGGTATGGAACCACGATGAGGGTAGCCTTCTCCGGTTTATATGTGATTTCAATGAACTCCACCCATCAATTAAGTTTACACATACCATTTCCAAAACTAGAATGAACTTCTTGGACGTCACTGTCTCGATCGAAAATGAACGCCTGACAACAAACCTTTACAAAAAGCCTACAGACCGGCAGATGTACCTACACTTCAACAGCAGCCATCCAAGACATTGCAAAACGGGTATTCCATATTCTCAGGCTTACCGGTATCGAAGAATATGCACCGACATACAGGAATTTGACAAACATGCAGGATACCTAAAGCATGCCCTATCACAACAGAATTATCCCGAAGACATTATTGACGATGCCATACTACGTGCTCGCAACGTGAACCGGAATACCATAATTAAGGAGCCAAAAACAGTATCAAAAACAACTTCCCAAACAAATCTTGTGCTAACTTACTCCTCATCAGTGCCACGAGTTAATAACATACTTTCCCGCCATTTCAATATAATCAGGCAAAGCAAACGATTAACTTCCATCTTCGCGGAACCACCTCGCGTGGTGTACCGCAGGGATAAAAACCTGAAGGACATCCTTGTCAGAGCCAAAACAAGCCCTGCTAAAATTGAACCAGGGTGCCACCCCTGCGGAAAAGCTCGGTGCAAAGTATGCCCCCCCACATTGTCACAACATGCGAATCAAAAGCAAGCTCCTCAGATTTCAAATTCAAAATCACAGAAAACCTTAATTGTGACTCCAGTAATGTGATATACATGCTACACTGCAATGCCTGCGGGCAAGAATACATTGGCCAAACAGACACGCCGTTTCGACTGCGGTTCAATAACCACCGGTACCACACCACTTCGCTGCCGAACCTACCCTTTATCCAGACACTTACGCCTGCCAAACCACAGCTTTGAAAATATCAGCGTAACCCTTCTACAATCAGGTTTTCGAAACACGCGGGAGCGCGAACAACGAGAGGCATATTTTATTTTCAAATTTAGAACATTAATATCCGGCATCAACGAAGACCCTGGCAGACTCTCCTGCCTCCGAGAGGTAAACCAAGATGTTTTTGGCAATAGGGAAACATAAATTGAGACCATGCTTGTTTCTTGATTGGCTCGTACGTCTGCAGTGTCCTTTCTTTCTCTTTTTTTTCTTTCTTTTTTCTCTTTTTTTTTCACGTTTGTAGAATGCGCAGTGCCTACGCTCCCCTACCACTTGGGGGGCTATTGACAAGGAACGGGCGGACATGAAAGGTAAAGAGCCGACCCATTAAGGGAACGCTCTTGCCTCCACGTGTGGCGGCGCAGACTCGTCCCGGCCGCCGCGGCGACAGCTTTGGGTGGCCCTCCGCACCACGAGGACCGGTAAACACGAGATCATAAGCAGATGTGGACGCTCAACGAGCCTCGACTGTGGACAATTTTTCTTAATTTGTCGTGTTGTGTTGTATCGAAGATGTTCTTTTTCTTTCTTTTTTTTTTCCTCTCTTTCCCATTTCCTCTTAGATGTTTTCGAAGGCGAGTGGACGCCGCTAGAGACGATAGTTTAACTCAGCCCCTGACGAAGGGAGGTCCCCTCCCGAAACTGTTGGGAACTAAATAAATATTTTATCCTTGTTGACAACGCCTCCGTTGTGTTACAACCCATTGCTGAACCAAGACAACTGGCCCATCGAACTATTATTCTCATTGATATATATATATATATATATATATATATATATATCCAACAGGTGTTGCGTTATTGTGTTGCCTTTTTCATTATGCTTAAGCTAGTGTTGTTTTGTATGCAATTTTGTTATGCTTGCTGGGTATCTACTGCATTGTATTTTTTTTACCCCACCCCCTATGCAATACCCTCCTAGTGAGGGCCTTTAGGAGTTTCTTGAAATAAATAAATAAATAAATAAATAAATAAATAAATAAATAAATAAATAAATAAATAAATAAATAAATAAATCAGATAACACTCTTTCATGTCATGCCGGAACGAGACAATTTACGCGCCGTGTGCTTGCAGGCACTGACAAACCGACTTTGTGTACGATCTCCGAAGCTGCATAGCGGCTACTCGGGCACATGCCTGCGATGATGTTGGCAATATTGCCTTGTTTATTACGTTAAGATAACAATTACATGTTAGACAGGTAGCTAGTGCGCATCATTGATTGTCAGCGAACGGACCGATTGTGCTAGAGCGTGTTGTTTGTGGCTTGTTTCCGATGCTATGTAGCGTTTGGTGGGATGCCTTGCGCGCGTATTGCTTCACTGGGAGTAATTTTCGAGCACTTAATGTGGTATCACTGCCAGATCAGAAAGGCGCCCCGAATGTCGTGACCCCCCCCCTTACTTTTATTTCTAAATTTATTCCGATAAGGTGATCACCCTCTGGAAATATCCTGCATCCGCCGCCGTGTGCAATGAAATGTTGACAGATGCTTCAAGTGTCTGGCACTTACGAAGCTGAAAACAAAAAATGCTGTCCCGGGAAACATTCGACCGTGGTTGCGCTACCGTTGGTTACGCGCATAGGGGATTTCACAAGGATTTAGTCGTAGACGCAAAACTGCCTTGCTGCAACGAGTTGAAATTGTAAGGCGCCAGGAGGCACCGCAAGCAATGATGTGAACGCGAATATTCTTGCCCTATCGTGTTATTTACGAGAACATGTCGGAAGGATATTCAATAAAATACCGGATGACTGGCTCCTACTTCTTGGGGCAACTAACACTTTTCATATCCACTTTCCACGTTCATTAGGGTAAGGCGGGGCAAAATGAGACACGGGGCAAAACGCGACATTTTGGCTTTGCCGACCTCTATAGCTAATACAGAAAGCACTTTGCTTTGTTTCTATATTTCAGCGAGAGGTGCTGGTGGTTGTCCACCTTTTTATGTGTAAAAGTTGATGATTGCTCACAGCGTTCGCGTGGGAAAAATTACGCGGCTGGTGTTCGTGACCCGTCAAAAAGGGGGCGAAATTCTTCTTGGCCAAATTTTCGGATCCGTGCATGAAGCTACTCTGGCGTCAGTACAACAACGTAGGTATTTATATTGTTACTTTATACTACTAGCTACATACCACCAAAATTTTAGTTCATTTGGTGCGCGGGGCCAAAGCGGAAATTTTTTTGAATTTGGGCATGTGAGGGGGGGGGCAAAACGCGACAAAAAGGTATTGAGTTGCCTTAGAGAGTGTCTCATTAAGTTAACCATTTACTTACAGTCATTATATATTATATTTTATTGCTTTAGGAGGGTTCTGACGCACAAGAGAATATCATATAGAAATTCCTGGGAGGAAAACGACGTGAAAAAGCACTGATTGCTGTTCAGGACACTCATTCCATTCGCGCTGCATCGAGGTTTTTCCACGTTCCCAAGGATGCTCTCAAGAGGTGAACGCAAAATTGGAAGAATCTCCAAGTCAAGCCGTTCACAAACACGTGTCGGCATCGAGTTTTCCTCCAATACCAAATTAAAAAAAGAAGCGTTAGAAAATTCGAATCTAGCAGTTTTAAATTCATCGCCTCACGAAGCCCGGCTGACGAAAATGAAAGCCACGAAACGCACGTGCAGTTCTGCACCAAAACGGCAAAAGGAGGCGAAGAAGATGCGTCAGAACATATCTAGCGTCCAATCGTTGAATAATCCAATGAAGTGCAAGCTTTCCACAAAATACAAAAACAGCACAAAGAAAGACTGGTGGTGTTTGATCTACAAGGAGTTTTGGAGCAAAGCAGCACCGGATTCTGTCTGGATTCATTGCGTGGAGTGCAAGGAGTCGGGTCATAAAGGATGCGTGAGGGCCCACGGAGTTTAATTTCAAGTGCTTCTACTGCAAAAACTGAAGGTTTAAATTTTTTTTTCTGACTGTCTCGTTTTGCCCCGCAGGTTGGGGCAAAATGAGACATCTGGTGCATTTTTTATTTCTTTTTAAAATAAGCTTTCTGACAGTGGCAACATGGTCATATTTATGTAGCACATACCTTGTACCCAAGGGAAAGTTTCTGCATTGACGTTTAAGGGTAAAGAGTGAAATAAAAATAAATATTCACTATTTTCACATTTTTGCCTCATTTTGCCCCACCTTACCCTACATGCGGAAATGTCTTACATTTTAATCATGCGGAAATTTTGTACAGAACATATGTCGGTGACTACAGCAGGAAAGTATTCTCTTTTATTTCAAGAATTAAAAAGATGACAATGCTTTATTTAAAATTAGACGGACGATACATCAGGTTGACATAGGCTGCCCTTATGAAATATGCTTTGAAATGGGTCAACAGCACTTTCCTATCACAGAGGTTGCTATTTAGGCATATTCGTTTGCCATTAGTGGGTAAACGTTGCTCGCTGTGTGTTACAACGTCTCTTCTTGTGTCCGTGTCATTTATGCGCAACGTTATACCTTCCGATCGTCACTGCTGTGCCTAGCCGTGTCACGCGCTAAAGCTTCCGCCCAATCTTCGTGCACTACACGCAGTAGCTAGCTAACAACGCTTTATTCGCTACAATGATAACAGAGAGACAAAATTTGTAACTTAGCGCAAAGTCTCATTCTCAACGACGGCAGGCCTACATGTGACTCGCTGTGAAGCAGCTCTTTATACGTAATAACTGTCAACGTAGCAACTAGGAAATGCCGGTAACGTGTACAGGACCTTAAACACTTGTCTGACGTGATTGCTTACTATCAAAGCAGATACAAGCAAGAAGCTAAAACAACAACATAAATACGATTTGAACACAAGCCTCCAACATGGCGCCGAATCGGTAGCTTCGTGAAATTTCAGACTGATGGCAGGAATTTTGCATAAGGTCTATATCTTGCTTTCTCTATCGGTCACAAGTTGACACAACTAGCACAAACAAGCTTGCTTACACAAACTAGCCACCACCGTCGAAGGTGCTACACATGGCTGTGCTACGCGTTTATTTATTTATTTATTTATTTATTTATTTATTTATTTATTTATTTATTTATTTGCAATACTGTAAGCCCCTCGCGGGCTGTAACAGGGGCGGGAAAACACAATATAGAATATTAAATACAATATTATCTACAAATCAGTTCCAAACGACGCTGAAAAACTTCAGCTGACTCACAATCATTAAATGCACTGGAATCGAGCTTGTTCCAGTCAATAATTGTATGAGGCAGAAAGGAAAACTTGAACACATCAATTCTCGTGGCATAGGGTAAAATAGCATACGGATGATTGATACGCGGTTGACACTCGGGCTGGGGAGTACAAGTACGAAGCTGGATCTATGTTTAATCTTTTGTTGTAGAGTTGGTATAGAACCTTCAAGTGTGTGATCCGTCTGCGCGTAGACAGCTTCTGAAGGTTAGCCCTGTGAAGTAATACGGTCACTGAATGCGTCCTCAGGTAGCACGAATAAATAAACCTGGCTGCCAATTCACTGGATCCATTCACTGGAGCTTTTGACTGTGTGGATCCAATACAGTACTGACATATTATAGGGTTGGGCGTACTACTGCTTTATAAGCCATCAGCTTTGTCTCCGGCCGAGCATCTCTTAGCTTTCGCCGCAGAAGACCCAGGTTACGTTCAGCCGAACCACAAATATTTTCAATATGCTTGTTGCAGGTCAGATTCGAAGTAACTGTAACGCCAAGATATTTTACCTGACTAGATCCCTTAACTTCCTTATATTTTATTTTATACGTAAACGTCAATGGCGCTTTCTTATTTGATACCGTCATGCATGTAGTCTTGTCGAAATTAATTTTCAAGAAGCAAAACTGCTAGCCGGCCTAGTTGGAACGAATTCATGGTACTAATGGTACCATGGTTTCGCGCAAATTAGTACCATTAATTTTCATATCCCATTTCTCACACCACTCGTCAACAGCACACAAAGCATCATTGAGCAAGACCTGGTCAGCAATGCTTTTTACACGAGTATATAACACACCGTCATTCGCGAACAGTCGCACATCAACGGAAGAGTGAACAGCTTTTGCAATATCATTGATGTACAGCAGGAATAAAACGGGACACAACACCGATTCCTGTGGTACTCCGGACTAACAGGCAATGTATGTGACCGCGCTCCGGTAATTTCTACAAATTGCTTCCTGTTTTGCAAACAGGCAGTGACCCATTTGATAATCTCCACAGCAACACCAAGGCTCGTGTAAATTTTTTTCGATCAAGTTTTGCTTGACAAACATTGTCAAGTGCCTTTGACAAATCTATCGCGATCGTATCTATTGCTGTCTAGGGTTAAGCGCAGTTGCGAATGTGTGTATTGTTTCAAAAAGCTGGGTAACAGTTCACAGTCGTTTGCGGAAATCATGTTGATGCTTGTAGAAGAGTTTCTTACCATCAATATACTGCACTAATTGTTTAGCAAATGATATTCTTTAATATTTTACACGTGGTGCATGTGATAGAGATCGGGAGGTAATTAGCTACATTGACTTTGTCTCCAGATTTTAATACAGGCACTACTCTGGCCATCAACCAGTCCCTTGGCACCTTTCTTTTCGCAGCGACACACTAAAAAATTTTGAACAAAAGTTGCGAGACCGATTCACAATATCGTCTTAGGAACTCATTCGGTAACGTATCGGGACCTGCTGACTTCTTAGTGTCTAATTTTAACAACAAAGATAAAACACCGTCCTCGGAAATAATTCTACGCTCGTCATTACTTTGTTTGTCGCACATAATGAAAACGGGAGAATTAATTGCGTTTCGGGTAAATACTGAGCTAAAAAACCGGCAGATACCACGCACTGTGGGAATCGATGCAATGCGAAGCAGCCAGCAAGAAGCAAATCAAGCCGTACATACTATGCATGTCATTATTTACATGTTAGGACCTGTCATTTGTGTTCATCATACAGTCACGTCGCGCAATACAAATTTTGGTGCATATCAAGCTAGCGAATTGGACGCAAGCTCACCATGAGCGTGGCATGTAAATGGCATTGTAGATGACATGCATGCCAAGATTTTCATGTTACCACCTGCCACTTATGTTCGCTTAATTTTTTACCTCAAATCGCAGCAAGACACGAGACCAATCTGCCTCCGTTTCGCATGCGTTCGTATTCTCGCGCTTTGCGCATCGTGCAGATGTCCATCCGCGTTCCAGAGTTTAAATTGACGGACACTTTGTCAATTCCAAAGTGTGTTCCTCGAACGCCTGTACCCACTGAGACGGGGTCGGTCAGAATGGAACGTGATGCGCGCGTCTCCCTCCTTGCATGATTAGAGATGCTGGGCACAGCGACGCTACGCAAGCAAAGCGCGAGCGCTGTAGAGTCCAACGCGACCGGCGTCCGTTTGCGCGCCCCGGCGCCCACCTGGCACTGTGCCAAGGCACGGCTGAAGGGACGGACGGACGGACGACCGGATGGACGGACATGAGCATGAGACATTAAAGGGCTTTCGCCTTAAAAAATTTGGTGTATATCAAGCTAGCGAAACGGCCACGAGAGTGTCATGAGCGTGGCATGCAAGTCATGTTGCACATGACGTGTCATGATTTCCATATTATCACTTGTTATTATGCTCGTCATACAGTCACGTCACTCAATGCCAAATTTGGTGTATATCAAACTCGCGAAACGGCCGTCAGCGTGCCATGAGCGTGGCATGTAAATCATGTTTTACATGGCATGCAGGTCATGATTTTCATATTACCACCTGTCATTTATGTTGGTCATGCAGAAATGTCTCATCGTACCAATTTGTGGATATATAACGTTAAGAAAACGGCCCCAGGAGCACTGTGGCCATGGCGTGTAAATCAGACTTTTCATGACAAGTGAGTCATGATTTTCATGATATGACCAGTCGTTCATGTTTATCGTATACAGTCACGTTATGCCATATCAGTTTTGGTATAAATCCCATTAACGATATGGCCAGGAGAGCACAAAGTCGTAGGCGGATAGATAGATAGATAGATAGATAGATAGATAGATAGATAGATAGATAGATAGATAGATAGATAGATAGATAGATAGATAGATAGATAGATAGATAGATAGATAGATAGATAGATAGATAGATAGATAGATAGATAGATAGATAGATAGATAGATAGATAGATAGATACGCTCGAAGTCGCCGAAGTTCGCTAAGAAATGCTTCGCATTTAATAGTTATTAAATTCTGGAGCAACCAAGACGGAATCATTACATGTGGTTTCATTTACAGTAACACCGCTTATAGTTGATTTTGAGCCTGAGAAATATCTCCAAAACTTCTGGGGTGAACTTTTCATATACTCTGTCATTGTTTGAAATAGGAAATGCTTTTTAGGTGCCTTTAATTCCGTTCGAACAATTGTACTAAGATTGGCAATCACCTCAGGATTTCTTGGGATCTTTCGCCTGGCACGCCGTAGTCACCGTTTCAAGTGTATAATATTGCGAGTTATCCAGGGATTAGATTTCTGTAAGCGTTTCAGCTTCGTTGGCACGAAAAGTGATAAACATTCTTTTACGACTGCCGTGAAATACTTCCATAGCGTATCTACATCGTTTGTGTGAGGCAGGGCATCGAAGGCCAATTCCAAGCGGTCGAGAATAGAAGTGTCATCCGCATTATTGAAATCACGAACTTGAACGTTTTGGTTTTCTTCTAAGCCGATCCTTTAATACCTAGTGCAGCCACGACCGTGATCCCCGTGATCGGAAATTCCGTCTGTTACATTAATTTCGCAGCGAAAAGTATCTCGCGATAGGAATAACAGATCTAGTACCGCACAGGATTGGCCTTCCCTTACCATTGTCCTCACCCTCACATCACTCGTCACACTCACTTCCCTTTCGCATCCTTTTGCGGTAATATAGGTGGCAATGCTAGGCTAGGAACTGCTTGGCACATGCCCGCTAGGCTAGTTATAGAGAACTTCTGCATTTTTAGTGGAACGGATGTGAATAGTGCGGCTTTCCTAATTTCTGTGGCACATACCCGCTTCGCTAGGCTGGGTACACGGACGAGACCAAACTAAGCTCGAGGATAACAGCTCCGCCGTAAAACAACAGAAACGCTCACCAAATAAACATAAGACGAATATTCGTCTACATCCCAATGAATTCACTAATAGTTTTCAAAAAAGTTTTTGGGGTGTTGCTAACACGAGGAGAAAATGTTGCGGGTGCTGTAGCAGCGGCCGGTGAAGAGAAGAACGAGGCATAACAATAAAATGTAGCAAGAGCTAGTTCAGTCTCCACTGAGTTCTTTAAAAAAAAGTGAATTCATTCACTGTATCATCTCATAACAGTTAGTTATATTTGTATTATAAATGTGGGGTTCGTATAAGCGACTGGAATTTTGCGAACTAATACCGACGAATTACAATCATCAT
The DNA here is from genome assembly GCA_030522465.1 of Rhipicephalus appendiculatus. Lineage (NCBI taxonomy): Eukaryota > Metazoa > Arthropoda > Arachnida > Ixodida > Ixodidae > Rhipicephalus > Rhipicephalus appendiculatus. The sequence continues at coordinate 79,574 of JALIZH010012453.1, forward strand.
CATAAGCAGAGACATTGAAGAAGAATGCCTTGACAGAGGGGCACAAGCGCGACTACCTGCCTTGCTAAACAGATTTAAAATACTCACGGTTCAAACCTTCTTAAACATATACAATTCACCTCAGAGACGATCTTGCTATGTTTTCATTCAAGAACCGAGCTTATTCTTTGACACAAATTGGTCGCGACTACACACCCCACAAATTATATTTGTACAAGCGATGCTAGAACCACTGAATGTAAAAATTAGACATATTGGCTCAACAGGTAACCTCGCTTCAACCCTTAACATAGAATTTGAAGATATTTTCCCTCCTAATGCGAAGCAAATACCATTTCGATATTTAAATGATCAGTTAGAAGATTACCTAGCGCACCTGACAATAAGCAATATAATTGCGACGGATGCATCAGTGTCAAAAGAAAAGGCGGGAGTTGGCATCTTCTCTTCGTCTCTTGATTGGTCCTTTTCGGTTCGACTCCCAGATTATACGCCTATTTTCATTGCAGAGTTATTGGCGGTTGTTCTAGCTCTACGCAAACTTCCTTCAAGCGAATCAGCAGCAGTGATCGTAACAGATTCTCTCTCAGTATGTACTGCACTATCTGCGGCCACAAATTTAACACTGATTCATACGTTTCGCTATCTAATACCGACACACTTACAAAAGATCCAACTACTGTGGGTACCAGGACACCGCGGACTATATTTAAACGAAATGGCGGACTCGTTAGCCTCAATAGCCCTGAGTGGTCCCGTTATCCCAGTTTTACCAGACACGGCTTACGCGACAGCATTAAGGTTCAGAAATGCCTGTTTGCAAAGTGAAGTAGGCAAATTATCTTTGGATAAAGTTACAGATTTCGCACATTTAAGACATTGCTGGAATAAACAGTGGTGTGAATCTCGGCAGTTAGAAGTCACTTTCACGAGATTACGCTGTAGAATTCCGCAACTGAATTATTACCTAAATAAAGCTGGCATCAAGGCGTCCCCGTTGTGCATATTTTGCAATGAAATCGAATCAATTGAGCATTTCCTTTTATTTTGTCGCCGCTATTCTCATCAAAGAAAAAGGTACCTGCAAGCCCCACTTCAAAAGTTAGGATTAGCTGTAAATGTTCCAGTAATTTTATCATTTGGCGCTACTTCATTAGGTTACAGCCACAGGGATGTCTGCTCTGCTGTGATAGAATACATCAAAGAAACAAAAAGATTACCGTGTTAGCCTATTTTTATCTATTCTTATTCTGGGTATGGAATTGGTCGTTATTTATTTTACAAAACTCCGATAGTCTGACCGCTTGCTCATTAAGCATTTTCATTTATTAGACGTTTCTTTATAAAAAAAATTCAGATTGGTTTAGCCTCAGTCCATTATTTTAAGCCTCCTGCCGCCCGGTTCTTGGCCCATCCCCCCTTTGTGGGCGAGCGCCATCCATACGAGGATATCATCATCATCATCATCATCATACACGGAGAAACA